>JAUMHB010053190.1:26736-61742 GCA_032359685.1 Pittosporum tobira
ATAAAATTTCAAATAATGTTGTATTTAATATACAATTTTTTAAAAATTAATTAAAACAATTATTTTTAAGTTAATTTATTTTTGAAAATAAGCTATAAACAGTGCAAAACAGAAGCGTACATTTCATAAGGAATTACATTGCAATCAAAATGTAATGAATAAACGGAACACCCCGTTTTTTACTACACCTACCCTCCCGAATTGTCATTTTAATCGGTTTTGCGAATGAGAGGAAACTCATTCAAATGGTAAGACTTCAGGTAGGCGTAAGTTTATTAGTACGTGGGGGGAACTTCTTGTGCCGTTATGCGTAGTAGTCGAGCTTAGTTGAGGTTTGTGTCTTCTCACTTCTTTTATTTCCTCTGGAACTTCTTCATCTCCTCAAAATTCAAAAATAAAAATTCATCCACAATTTTTTATTATAAGACATGAAAAATATATATTAAAACATTATATTTTCATAATATTTTAAGTTATAACTATAATTATGGATATAAAAATATTAAGAAATAAATAAAAAAATATAATATTTTAATATATTTCTCATCCATTATATAATATGTGCTTTAAAATTTGTTTTCTACTTGTAACGGATAGAATATACATTACTCCATCCATTCCTAAATAACTTTCTTTTTAGGAAGAAAAAAATATTTTAATTTAATAATCATTTTTATATTTTAAGGTAAGAGTTAAAGGATGATTTTTTTTAATTTCATTATATTCAATCTTTTCAATAAATTTTGCTCCACCAAATATTTTTTTTTATTTTTCTCTTTTTATCTTTCTAAGTATTATATTTAAATTAATAAAATAATAATTAAAAATTTTATTTTTTAAATTTATTTTTTAAATTTTTTAAATAATTATTTAAAAATGGAGACAATAGACTAATACGTGTTTGACTTTCAACCCCTGTTTCACATCCATTTCCGTGAAAGTTCCAGCTACCTTACTTGAAAAAAGGTTTCCAATTTAATGTTGGTTGATGCCCGAGGGGCGTTGGAGCGAGCGTTTCTAGTACTATATTCTCTCATTCTCTTAAAAATTATAATTATTTAATTTTTTTATAAAAATTAAAAAATAAAATAGTTAAAAATAAATTATTTAAATTATTTTTAATAATAATAATAATAATATAATTTAGATAGTTAAATAGTAGTTAAAGTAGTGGAGTATAATATTAATATTATAATTTTAAATAGTGAAATAGTGGATGAAGTGGTGAATCATAATATTAGAGTAGTAAATAAAGTAGTGAACTATAATGTTAAAATAATAAATAAAATAATGAGTTATATTTGATAAAATAAAAATAATTTAGATAACTTATATTATTAAATTTTTAAAAAATATAATATTATAATTTTAATGGGACGTCAGAAAATCTAAACATGTGCCAGCTCAATATTACAACTTCTTCCGTCTCAAATTTGTTACAATGTTTTTTTTTTTATGTAAATTAAAATTTTATAAAATATTAAATAATTAATACAATTATTTATATATTTTTTGAGTTAATAAAGTAGAATATTTTAAGAAAAAATAGAAAATAAATATAATAATAATAATTATCAACTTATTTTTATTTAATTCTTAAATTGTGAAAATAATTTAATTATTTTATTTTCTTTAATTTTTAAAAATAAATTTTATAAATTATAAAATATTTTAAAAAATCAAAAATTATGGGACGGAAAAAATATGTTATGATAATGAATATTTCTACTCCCTCCATCTTTACCAGAAGTATCTCACTTTCCAAGATTTGTTTCCCACAGAAAAGTTGTTTTATCTTGATTAATGATAACATAATACCTTCAATTTATCGTAATAAATTTATCATTGCACGAAATTATATATGGAGTATATAGTTTAGTTTTTTGGATATTTAAAATAATACTATTTTTTTTCTAAAATTAAAGAAAAGTTTTTTTAGTTTAATACAATAAAGTATATTATAAATATTAATAAATTAAATATTATTTTTAATTTTTAATTTTTATAAAAAAATCCGTTCAATAATAATTTGAATAAAACGGGAAGAGAGGAAAATCTCAAAATATCAGGAAAGTAGTTTTGCGGCAGAAGCAGAATGTGTAACGTGTAGAATGCCTGGTTCCTCTGCTTCTTATAAATAACAGATTCTTGAAATCACTAACTACACAACACTCCAAAGCCACATAAGTACATAACAGCACCCGTATTACACTTGGACTCTCTCTCTCTCTCTCTCTCTCTCTCTCTTCATCTCTTAATATCTCCATCATCTTCCTTACGCTTCCAACAATGGTGACTGCCAATCAAATATAAAAAAACCAGAGAAGCTATATATACATATTTGAAAACAGACACTCAATAAAGATCTTTATATATTGATAGATATAATTTATAATTTCTGGGGGAATGGAGAAACAGGTTATTGATTTCCTTTTAGTGCCAACAGGGCTGTTGGTAATGGTGGCTTATCACATCTGGCTTCTCTATCAGGTCACCAAGCACCCCTCCAGAACTGTTATCGGCATCAATGCCATCAACCGCCGCTTCTGGGTTCATGCCATGATGGAGGTATTTTTTCATTTCGAACTCATCTTTATTTCATTAATTAATTATATTTCTTTCTCTATATTCATTATTACAATTCTATATATGGTGATCATCATTAATTAACATCATTAATTTGTGTCAATTTCCTTATCAAAGATTTGACATTAGCTAATGATGTAAATTAAATAAGGCGTACAAAATTATCTGTCCATAATGCATGCATGTATATATGTGCTTATTATGTCAGTACATCATGCATCCACACGATGCAAATCTGACATCTCTCGCCTTCATATTCATGTCTAATAATTTTAATTGTTTATCGATGAATCCTCGTAATGTGAATTCCTTGGTTCTGTATTTTTCTACACGTTCCCAATTATTGTCAATGAATCCACGTCATTATGCGATTGTAATGTTCTCCGCAAGAGTCATTTTCATTGATGATAAGACAGCTTATCTTATAAATTAAATCTGTAATTAAATTTAATATTATAATTTTACTATCACAATAATAAAATAGTCAAAACTTTGAATAAATAGAGTTTGTTAAACTCAAATTCGGTTCATTAAAGCAAACATTTTTTTTTTTCAAGATATCAAATTAAATGAATTTTTGATCAAACTTGAGATTTCTTCTTAATAATTTGAAATTTTCAATGCAATTGAGTTTTAACAAATCGAGTTTGTTGAACTCTTGAACGATTGCTTTTATGATTTAACAACCTTACCACTAATTAATTAATCACTAATTATATTTATAGATAATATTATCATAAAAATATATCCTTAATGTTTACAAATTCTAAAGACGGACTTTTTTTTTTTTTTTTTTTTAAATATTGGTGGAACGGATAATATTTTCAAAAGGAAATTTGAATTGTGATACTTTCAGGAGGATTTCCTTGCATGAATTCCTTTGCTTGTGGCTGCAGGATCCGTCAAAGGGGGTTCTGGCAGTCCAAACTCTGAGAAACAACATAATGGCATCAACCCTCTTGGCCTCTACAGCCATCATGCTGAGTTCACTGATAGCCGTCTTAATGACCAGCAAAACGGGTAACGAGGGAGATCGGTCAACCCTGTTCGTATTTGGCGACAGAAGCGCGTTCGGGTATTCAGTAAAATTCTTCTCCATATTGGTATGCTTCTTGGTGGCATTCTTGCTTAATGTGCAGTCAATTAGGTACTATAGCCATGCCAGCATTCTGATAAATGTGCCTTACAAGAAAATATCGTTGAACTACGATCACAGTTATAATCATCGATTGACTGCCGAGTACGTCGGGAGGACGGTGAATAGGGGTAGTTATTTTTGGTCATTGGGATTGCGGGCCTTCTATTTTTCTTTTCCTCTGTTTCTTTGGATATTTGGCCCTATTCCTATGTTTCTTTCGTGTGTTGTTCTCGTTTTCTTGCTTTATTTTCTGGATGTTACGTTTGATTTTGCATGGGTTGGGGACTCTACTGAACATCAGAATCATAGCCATGTGGAGATGGAGGAGTCCCTTTGAGATTTACAGAAGTTAAGGAGGATTCAATCAAAGTTGAATCTATTAATTCGATTAATGTTTGTACGAGCAACTTTATACACTACTATAATGTACTTAATGTTCAATTTCTGCAGCCTAATAAAATCAGACTATTATGAAGTTGTCTCAGCTCAAAATCTCGAATGTGGGCAACATGCTGCCCAAGTCAGCGGCGGCAGATCTAGAAATTTTAGGTGTAATTTTATTTTTTTTATATTGACAATTTTTAACGAAAACTAACTTCTCAATAAATCAGTAATAATTATAAATTACGCACATGTTTTATTTCATGATCATTGTTTAACATCAAATTCAAGTCATTCATCCTTTAAGAAGTTTAACACCTAACAAATCTTCCAAAACAACAATGTATCTATCATAAAAATAATATGTTACATAAAAATTAAAAGAGTAATATATAAAATAAATTAAACTATTCACAATTTAAACAATTAATCACAATTAAAAGATAAAGGGGAATATCAAATATCACTATCTAGTTGAAAATGAACAATTTTCACTTGAAAAATATTGTACTTTTTAATTTCTCTATCTATTGAAAAAACAATAATTTTTAATTTCACTATATTTTTTTTTCAATTTAACAATAAAATGTAATATTTAACAAAAGAAATTATACAAATTAATAATATTAATCTTTCAATCAAAAGTAATCAACACAAATAGAGACATGACTAGGAGCAGAGACGTAGCCGTAGAGCTTCACCTAAGGGGCACTAGGCCTTTGTGGCTTTACGCCTTTAGCAATTAACAGTGCGAGAGAGCAGAGAGTTGAGATCTCTAGACTCGAGAGAGAGAGACTCGAGAGATGGCGATATGCAACCCGACAATTTGAGAAAATCAAAAAGGAAAAAGGTGTTTTTCTGTCGAGTTGTCAAATACTCAAGGGGGTGGAGGAGAAGAAGTTGGAGAATGTAAAATATAATTTTTTATTTTTATTTTTTTCATTCAATAAAACCCTTCTCTCTATCTATTTATCTATATTAATATTTATTTTTTTAAAATTTTTGGGGGTGCATGGACCTCTTTGGGTCCTTGGCTAAATTTGCCATTAGCCCAAGTTAACTGAATCCGAGGCGACTGTGGATCGATTATAGTCACCTAATGACAACTAGCTAAAAGATGATTCAGAGGTCAAGATTCAATTTAAGAGAGGACTTTCGCCAAAATAATAGTAGTAGACATCCATCTAAATTATTTCCTATCCGCCGGATCATGATTAGTTGACCAGATAGGACTCCCAACCACACCTCTTGTTGATCCCCAGCCATATTTAATTTTATATTTAGAAAAAGAGAGCTTAAACGGAATCTATTGTGGAGCCATAAGGTTGTAATCAAGTCCAATATTGATTTGTTTAAATTTTATTTGTATAATTTATTAATTTTAAAATGAATTTTGTATATGTCTCGTTTAACTTTCAAATCAAGACCGAATATGAATCGAATTTAAATAATTTAAAATTTTTGAGAGAACACTTTCGAATGTCAATACAAAAAAATAATTTGATAAAATTCAAGTAATTAATGGAACTTTAAAATATACTTATATTCTGCTTATTAATATTTCAAATCAATTTTTTAGTCGAATAATCCTGAATCAATATCAAACTATTTGATTCTATTTAATATTTTATGAAACCACAAATGGCAGCAGGTCCACTTTTAAATTAATTGGTGTATAAAACAAAATGGGGTAGAGATGCAGACAGATATTTGAGTAAATAAAGTATTAAAAGTAAATAACAAATTTACTGATAGTAACATGAGAGGCTTAACAGCAAAATGAGAAAAAGATTCTTCTCGGTGGGCGCTAGTGATAGTTTTGTCCCTGCTATCGAAATTTTTTAACAACACAGTGACGTAACTGCTTACAATTCCACGGTATTGACAATTTGACATGCCTGATTATGATTTCAAAGCTAATATATGCTCTCTCTTTTTTTTTTTCTTTTTTTTTTTTTTTTATTATTTATTTTCTGTTTTGTATATATGTTGGGTAGTAGATCGTCACTTTCTTCTTTTATTACCCCCAACAAGTTTTAGCCTAGTGAAGGGCCTAATATACAAACTTGGGCCCAAACTCTAACGGTATTAGAGTTTGATTTCAAAGGTGCGTTTGGACATATGTACGGAGTCCTATCAGTGTACGCTTTCAGGCACCATCAAGGCCCGAAGTATTATACCTAAAAGTCCTACAACTACAAATACCCTGAGTATTGGGCTTAAAAGTACTGCCCAAAACTATGTTAACAACACATTTATTACACTAACACAGGGAGGTGGCGTTTGGTTGAGTTAATAGAATTTGGCTAATACCCCCTCCGTTATGATAAAAATATCAAAATCACTAAAATTTTACAAACTCAAGAAGTCCTTACCTGATTAGAGAGAAAAAATATAAATCATTTAAAATTTGAATAAACTCCACATAAATAAGTCTTTTGTGAATATAAATTACATGGTTTTATTGATATACGTGTTTTGACATTTTTTCAAGATATATATATTTTTTTAATTTATGACTTTATTTATCGGACAGAGGAAAAAAAACTATGCAAATTAATGTATATGCAAAACTAATGTCAGGGTTTGAAAATTGATAATATTTTAATATATTTTTCAAAAATATTAAAATTCGTGTCACTTTTATAGGAAAATATTATATATATGTGTGTGTGTGTGTGTGTGTGTGTGTGTGTGTGTGTGTGATAAATTTCTATGAGCGCCAAGGGTTTTTTTTACTGATTTTTTTTTATTCCAAGAGTTTTTTGTTTTATTTTTTTGACTATTAGGTCCACTTAGAATTGCATTCAATAAAAAATTTTAATTTTTTTGTTCCATTTTATGAATCAATTATTCTTTGTACTTTTTTTTGAAAATAATAGGCATGTTGAATCATAGAAATAATTAAATAATAGGCATTAGCAAGGAATATCCGTCTTTCTTCTAAACTCCAATAGAACCAGATTTCGTAAACAACATAAAGGAAAAATAAAGGAAATCTCATTATATTTCTTTCGGTCTCTTTTCATTTACTATATCTAACTAAACGAGATTTCTTATAACTTTATTTGGTTTTTGTGAGGTTAACCAATAGAAAGGCATGACTTTCAAATTTAAATTTTAAATTTGGATTAAAAATATGTTTTAGTTTTATCTTTTCTCCCACTTTTAAAAAAATGTAAAAATAGAACCGATTCGTTCTCAATAGCAACACATGGAGTATATGGGCCTGTTTGTTTTAACTTATTGAAACTGATTATAGTTTATTTTCAAAAGTCAATTATCTTAAAATTAATTATTTTTATTAATTTAAAAAAATTATAGACTAAGTATAACTTATATTATCAACTTATTTAAAAAAAAAATAATTAATAAATATTTTTTTAATTTTTAATTTATTTTAATTATAAAATAAATTTTAAATTATTTTAAAATAAATTTAGTCAATAATCTCCTTGAACTGGGAGTTAGTACCATCTAGTCTACTTGCCAAGTTGGACTTCGGCAGTAGAGTTGAATTTTGATCAGCATTTCCGTTGACTTTTTTTTTTTTCCTTTTTCAAAGCACACTAAAATAGAGTTTGCACCTGGTTTTAAATTTAATATATATTTGTATAAAGTTTTCATCATTAAATTTTACTATTAATAGAAAGAATTAACTGGGTAGGGAAGCTCCCAAAGTCCCAATTCTTGGTTGTCAAGGTCAACATATCTCTGGTTATGAGTATCGGGCTTTAGGACGTGTTATCCCAGATACCAAACAAGAAACTCCAACAAAGGAGACAGCTGTCCAAACATACCCTTAATCAGTAATGATAAATTGACCATCGCACGAGGACATAATAATCATGTATTAAAACTTAAAAGGTACTTGAATTTTGCAGTGAAATAATTAATTTAATTGGAACTTTCCTGTTGTTTCTGATTACTACTATTTCATGTAAATTTAGGTGAAGTCCGAGTACATTATATATTTCATCCTATTTAAAATATAAGAATTTATTTTAAATTTTTAAAAATAATTTAAAAATTTTTAATTTAAAATTATATAAATTATTTAATTATAATCAATAAAATTTTCAAATTATAAAACTATATAAAAAATATTATAATCATAAAAAAAATTTAAAAACTCAAGTGAATAAATATTTATTAAATATTAAAATATATTTAAAAATAAATAATACTCTTATATTTTAAAACGAAAATAATATCTAGTGATTTATCTTTAAAATAAAAAAGTTGGAACGATTCCAATATTAAAGATGTACGTAAAGAGATCAATAAAAGATATGGTTATATGTCAACTTGTGAGATCAGGTTTCCAATCTAATTTGAGGGCCCTACTATACATTTAAAGGTCTAGCATACAAATTTATTGTTGGAGGCCGGCTAACCGCATATTCTTGGCCTAATACAGCCAACAGGAAAAATAGGAAAATGGGCTTACTCTTAACCGTCTCTAGCTGATTTAACTAAAACATAATTACTGTTAATATAATACTGTATTAATTAATAAGAGTCTAAATTAATTTTCTTCCCAATTTTACAATAAATAGATGCGGTGTTAATGTAATAAAAATATTTTAAAAATATTTTTAATGGCGAAAATCTCATCAACCACTACATTCTTTTTGAGTAATGGATGAAAAATTTACCGTAGCAAAAATAAATTTACCCATCATTTTCCATTGCATTTTCAAACTAGCAAAAATAATTTACCATAAAGTGAAATTGAAGTTGAAATTACATAAATTCCACATGCGACTTTTCTTACTTTCAATTTTCAAAATATAAAAAAGAATCACTCCCTTTCCATGGATACATGACGGTTGAGGCTAATGCAATATAGTGTACTTTTCGGTCAAAGTAACTAAAATTAATTAGATTGTGCGTGGCCTGCTCTGATAGATATTAAACTTCTTATTATCCGTCAAAAATATAAAAATAAAAATATTAAAACCATTCATTCTGAGTTATTATACAACCGTTTTATACTAATACTTCCGTCTCATATTAAACATTTTAATTTTTTGACGATTTTCGGCACAAACGTCCCAAAAGTAGAATGATATATAAGTATGCAAATATATAATAAAGTATAACATTTTACAAATATATTAAACATAAAAGAATATTTAAAAAAACATAATTTATAAATGTGTTTTTAAATCGTCTTAAACATCATGTTGAAAATACAGATACAGTAATACTTCTCAAGTTTTCATGTTAAAACTTATTTGCCCATTTTGTTACAATTTAGTTCAAAACAATATAAAGTTTATTTGTTAACTAAAATAAGTTGCTAGCTATTAAAAAAATAAAAATAAATAATAAATAAAAACCACACATTGATATTTTTCTTAAATAAATTAAAAATGTTGTCATAATCAATCTATGATTTTTTTAAAATCAACTAAAACAATCACAAAAAAATATTTTTAAAATAATTTATTTTTAAAAATAAAATATAAAACGAGACTAATATTGCGAAAGCATTAAACTATTAGTTTGGGTGTGAGTTTTTAGGTACTTTTAAAAACTACTATGCAAGTTCAAACGTTATTAATTAAAAGATAAACTCATACCAACCCATTACTAGATTTAATCCCTATCTAACGGTTAAGTGGGGGCGTTCTTACTAACTGATTTAGTGTACGTTTGGTATTGTGACGATGACAGGATTTAGCGAGTTCGGTATGTAAATAAAATTTTTATTCTTGTTTGGTATCCAAACGCGAGGTTTAAAAATAGGTGGGTATATTTGTTAAACTCAATTTTCTTGTGGTGAGCCAACTTTTTTTTTTTTTTTTTTTTTTTTTTTTTTTTTTTTTTTTTTTTTTTTAAAGTCGGTTCAACGCATGTCCTATTAGAATTTTTTTTTTGTTGCTTATATTAAAATTATAATATTTAAAATTTTATTTCTTTTGAATATAATAATATTTATCGAGAGAGCGGGAGATGACCAAATACTCATGCAATTATGTAAGTATAAATGTTTTAAGCGATTTACCTATTACTACTCTATCCGACCCAAAAAAGAAGATCAAATCACATGACTTACGCAAATTAAGAAACACGAATTTTAAAGTGAGAAAATTATTTTACACCACATAAAATTTATTTATCTCCATAAAACTATTTTTTTTTAAATATACCTACATTATCTCATTGATTTATGTGTTTGGTCTTTCATTTTATGATAAAAAAATTATGCCTTTAATCTTTGTTTTTGAGATGAATGGATTATTAATTTGCAATAAGTACATCTCTTAAAATACTCATGTTCACGTAACTACATGCGCATATACTCACGTCCATTTTTTCCTTTTTTATTATATTTTTTAATTAATTAATAATTTTATAAAACTATTTATTATTATTATTATAATAATTTTTCTTTGATAAGTTCCTATAATAATAACAATATTGCCATTATAATAAAATTACATTTGAGAAATGACATTATGAATTAATTTTCATTGAACATAGTATTATTCTATCAGTTATGATTAATTAAATTTAATTTGTTTTTATAGGAATAATATTGTGAATATTATATATAGAATATTTTATATAAATGAATTCATTTCTTTTTTAGTCATTTTAGCTACAACAATTATAATTGCTACCAAACAATAACTTAATTTAAGATGTATAAATGAATAACAATCAAATAAAATTTTAAATTTTCAAAATTAACTTTAATTATAAATTCAATTTCAGTCTTATTTGATTTTAGTTGCTTATGTTTTGATCAAATAAGCTTAGAACCCAAAGTCAAAATCCATAACCCAATTCAAAATAATCGAAGTTGATACAAGTGGAAACTAGGAGAAAGATATGAAACTCAAACAATACAGGCATCTCTCCGAAAGAAAATAAAACGTACTTTATTTGTCTCGAAAAAATTAACATAATTTAATTTTTTTACAAATTAACTATTTCTAGTTAAAATTACTATTATTATTATTATTATTACACACACACACACAAAAGTGGTAAATTATAATAATAAAAGATTACATTAAATATATTATAAGATCTATTTTTTATTTGTTTTAACACTTAAATATATAAAATAAATTATTAATTTTAAAATTATTTAGTTTAATTAAAAAGTTTAAATCAAAATAATTTTATTTGAGACCGAGAATATACAAAAAAAAAAACAATACTATAAATATTAAAAAATACACTAAAAAAATATAAATATATTAAATTATAATTAATAAATACTTAACTATTTATGATTTAATTCTATCATTATAATTAATTATAATTTTACACACTAGTTATTGTTGGTATAAACAAGAGCACTCCCGACTTACGAATAAAACAAATCTGTCAGATATCGGAATCACCATTTTTCAAAGAAAACAATTGCAGTCTTGTCTTTATATTCTCGTCAACCCACCAGTGTAAGTCCACAGAATTTATCCACTTGTCATCAACCCAAGGCCTGACACACCATTCGACTTTCAATCCAAAAGCCCTTTAAATTCTCGCTTCCCCGTCTCTCTCCCACATCTGACCACTTCTCCATTTCATCTTCACTGTCCCACTTACCCATCTGCAAGCAAATCCAATCATGGGCTTTCATGGTGATGAAGAAACAGGAAACCCCAAAACGGGCCAAACCTCATCCCATTTCCGCTACAACTCCCCGTTAGTCCAAATTGCACTGATCGGGCTTGTCTGTTTCTGTTGCCCCGGCATGTTCAATGCATTATCCGGCATGGGAGGCGGCGGCCAGGTCGACCCCACCGCCGCAAACAACGCCAACACCGCCCTCTACACCACCTTCGCCATCTTCGGAATCTTGGGCGGCGGAATCTACAATATCTTAGGCCCGCGCCTGACCCTTTTCTCCGGCTGCCTTACATTCATTCTCTACACTGGCTCTTTCCTTTACTACAACCACCATAAACACCAGGCCTTCGCCATTTTCGCCGGAGCTCTCCTCGGTATCGGAGCCGGCCTCCTCTGGGCCGGCCAGGGCGCCATTATGACGTCATACCCACCCCCAGAGAGGAAAGGAACTTACATTTCCATATTTTGGAGTATTTTCAACATGGGTGGTGTTATTGGTGGACTAATTCCATTTATTCTGAATTATAACAGAAGTGAGGCGAGTTCGGTTAATGATGGGACCTACATTGGGTTCATGATTTTCATGGCTGTCGGAACTGTTCTTGCTCTCGCAATTTTGCACCCTAGTAAGGTCGTCCGAGACGATGGTTCCACGTGTACTAACATGAAGTATTCTAGCGTTTCAATTGAAACAGTGGCAATTTTGAAATTATTTTTAGATTGGAAAATGCTTTTGATGTTTCCTGCGGCTTGGGCCAGTAACTTTTTTTACAGTTACCAATTCAATAACGTGAATGGGATTTTGTTCACTTTGAGGACTAGAGGATTGAACAACGTGTTCTATTGGGGAGCCCAAATGGTTGGGTCGGTTATGATTGGATACATTATGGATTTTAGCTTCAAGAGCAGGAGGATGAGGGGATTACTTGGGATTGGAGTAGTTGGAGTTCTTGGGACCGCGATTTGGGGTGGGGGGCTTGCAAATCAGCTAGGGTATGCTCGCGGTGATGAGCCCAAGAAACTCGACTTTAAGGACTCTGGTTCTGATTTTGCAGGGCCGTTTGTGTTGTATTTTGGTTATGGATTGCTTGATTCTATGTTCCAGAGCATGGTTTACTGGGTTATCGGAGCTTTGGCCGACGATTCTGCTATCCTTAGCAGGTAATTTTTAATTTCTTGAATTACAAGGTTTACTCGTATACTCCGTCTGTCATAAAAAAAATATCTTTTCATCGTACAAAAAAAAAATGATTTAATCTCTTTTTATCGTAGAAAAAAAAATGATTTAATCTATCACTTTTAGTTTGTAATTATTTTTTTATCTTCACTTTATGTTACGTCAAAACTCTCTTATTCTCTCTTTATCATTATAAAATATATTTATAAGAATAATTTTGTCAAAAAAATATACTATTTTCTAAAAAATTAATTTTCTTAATTTGCATACTTTACTCATTTTATTCATCTTTTTTGGAACGGAGAGAGTATTATATACACTATGACGGTTAAGGCAAACGGGTAGCTAGATTGTGTCACCTCGTTAAATTGTCTAAACAAATGTTTCATTAATAAGCTATCACAGCCATGTTATCCAGCATTTTTTTCATCTCTTTAATATATTTTTTGCTTTTTACTCCATATAACTGTTCTTTTGGGGTATAAACTTTGCAGGTATGCTGGATTCTACAAGGGAGTGCAGAGTGCAGGGGCAGCCGTTGCTTGGCAAGTCGATACACACAAGGTTTCATTCATGTCCGAATTGATTGTGAATTGGGTGCTGTGCACAGTAAGTTACCCACTGTTGGTGGTACTAGTAATATTGGCCGTAAAAGATGATAACAAAGTTGAAGAGGAAGCCCCCAAGGAGATTGCACTTCCAGAGGCTATCACAGATTCCATGGAGGACACTAATGGAGCCTTTAACAAGTCAACCTAAAAAATTGTTCCTTTTTTGTGCGTTTATTAATTTTATAGTGATGGTTTTTTGTTTGACAGAGAATTTATATTTTTGAAACTTGTATTTTCAGTTCCACTGTATATGTAGGGTTTCATGACTATCAACAGATGATCGAAGTCCATGTTCTGTCAAGAATTTTCTTCCCAGATGTTTACTGACTTTCCTATATAATAGATGTTTTGTTCATGTTCTTTCAGTGTTTCAATGTAAGTTTTCTGGCATGCGCTTTCAGAAGCACTATATGTAATTTTTGTTTCTGTTACGCGTGAATAGATGGACGAATTCCACTAGCTTAAACTCGATCTTGCAAATTATGAAGTTCTCTGTATTTTCCGAAATTAAGAATTAAAATAGTCCATAAAACGATATTGTCCAAGCTCTTTAGCCTCTAAAGTGCATCTAATGGTGACTTTCATAATAGGTTATATGTTATTTATTAATTAAAATGTGTTATGAGCCAAAAAAAAATATCCATTAATTAACTTTTTAAAATAAGTTAACAATATTTTTATGCTTGACTTATAACTTTTTTTAAATTAACAAAAAAATTAAATTTAAAATAGTTAATTTTAAAAAATAAACTATAATCAATTTAAATTCCATATGACATTGGGCCCCATTTTAACGTTCATATGACGGGGGACTTATATAATAAAAGCAATATTTGCGAAAATAACATTTCCCAAAAGAAAGCGCCGAGAGTATAGGCTGTATAGCCACGTACTGGATTACATGCAGATGTACAGAAATGTATTAATTAGAACTAAAAGTACTGTTGTTTTATTGTTGCAGAAATTCCCTTTCTACATGAACCTCAACAAGATCAAGCTGTAGAGTTTGTTCATTTTTACACACGTAATAATCCTCGGCACATACAATATAAAATTTAATGATGCTCAAACAGTGACGAGAGGTGCATCACTCTTGTCTTTAGATTTTGGGGAAGCTACTGCTGCTGCTGCCGCCACCTCTTTCTTCTCCTCCGCCTTGGGAGCCTCGGCCTTCTCCGTGGTTGGTGCCACCACCTCCGTGGAGTCTGTAGGCTTTTTCGCCTCCTCTGAGGGCTTCACCTCCTCAGATTTCTTCGACTCCTCGGCTTTGGGGGCCTCCTTGGCAGACTCAGAGACATCTACCAAAGGCTCTTCCTTCTTTTCCTCACCTCCTTTCTCCTGGATCATTACATAGAATTGAGTTTAAAAACTAGACTAGCGTTTAGAATACATATATATATATATATTTGAAGATTAATGATCGAGATAATTAAGATAGCATTAGCAAAATAATAATTTTTTTCAAACGGCATTTGAATACACAACACAACAATCACAATGTGCCAAGACATTTCATTAATGACAATTTCTTTTTTTATTAATTTCATTAATTGTAGTTTTCACAATTCACTATTCTTTTCATTAAAACATGTTTGTTATAATAAATTAAAAGTGACAAACACAATCATATTTTTCCACACACGCTTATACGAGAAAATTTAACTACATTATAATCTAATTTGCAGTATCAATATTTTTATCAAAACGACGTTCCGTTGAAAATACTGATCTTTACGTAATTTTGATGAGGTTAGGGTAGAGAGTGGATTACTTGAGGAACAGACTCGGACTCGACCTCAGGCTTCTTAGGGGTGACAGGGGCCTCGATAGGAGCGGGCTCCAAACCGACATCCAAATCCTTAGGTCTGCTCGCACAGCCTCCCATGATTCTTTCTTGAAAAATAGGACGCGACGAGGCTGATCGAGGAGGTGATCGATCAGAGTTATTCACAGTGGGAGATAGCTCAGCTTATTAGAAACTTGATCAATACTATGAGGTTGGAATGGAAACAAAGCCAAACAAGGGCTTATATACAAGTGAAATTCTTGCTAGCTAATTGTGGAGGAAGAGTGGATATGCGTTAAAAATGGAAGATTGTGGATAAATTTGCACATGACCTTGTCATAGGAAACACCACCATAACTTTCCTTGGTTTTCGTTCTGTGTTCTGTTAACGGATGGTAGTTATGACCGTTAAAATACACTGAAAAGAAAAGGAGTGTGGCTTTTGGATTTCAACTCCATCAATATTATATTATCCAAATTTTTTTTAATACCAGAAATATATTCAGCCATTGCCTCTTTTTGGTGTGCACTAAAAATTTATCGTCCCAAAGGACCTTTATGGAGTTTCGAATTTATAAAATTTAAAAATTTAAAATTTAAAAAAACTCCCAAGTTCTATCTCGCGCCGAAGTGTTATGGAATTAGAACTGATGCTCGAACTTTTGTGAACTTATTGGTGCTGCTGTTCCTGTGCAATCTGCCGTTACTAGTCTGATTCATGTCTGCAAAGCATGTTTACATATGAATACTTACGTTATTACATTCCATTTAGGATTAAAAATATGCGTAATAATTGGGCATGCAAGACCCTTTATGCAAGAAGTTAGGAGGTCCGTGTGGACTTTTTTTTTCCGGGAAGCAAATGAGGTATCTGATCAGAATGATGTTCCATTCTTTGTAATAGCTAGTAGAAAATTTGATGATGTACCCCTGGACTGGTTGCTTGTAAACTAATAAAACTATGTACTTTTGGTTTGTATTTGTATAAAATTGTTTGGTTAAAAATATCGATAAAAAATATATGAGATTGACCTTATATAGTAATTTATTAAGAATTTTTTTAATTTGACATATTTGAATTATTCATTAAATAGTTAGGCCGTTCAAATGTTAAAAGAATGTAAAAATATGTAGATATGTAATTTTTAGTCAATTTGATGTTATGGAACAGTATTTTCATTATGATATATTCTCCCATCCCATAATCTCCGCAATAGTAGATTTTTCTCGCATATTAAGAAACTCTCTCCATCCCACAATTTTTGTAACATTTTGTTTTTTGGGACGTTCTATAATTTTTGCACCATATTTGTTTTGGAAAGCTTAATGATGCAAATTATTTAACTTATTCTTATTTTATTAAATGTGACCCACCAGTTATCACTTCAACCATTATTCTAATATTATATGCTACCACTTCTATTATTACTCAAACCTAATGATCCGCTACTTCAACTACTACTACACTATAAAAAATAATAATACCAACATTATCGTACATCATTTCAACCACTACTTTACTATTTAAAATTTAATAATATAAAAATAATTTAAATAATTTATTTATAATCAAACATATTTTTTAACATGCGCGGAAAGTCTATTGTTGCAAGAATTCCTGTACGGAAGGAGTATATGATAATTGTCAAGATTTCCTCTTTTTTTGACTTAATAGAGGAAGCTAATGATTGTGACTCAATTTGTATTTAAATTTTGCAATTTTGAGAAGAATAGAATCATTTAATTTACTAAACTGAATCATATAATGAGTAATTTACTACATTTTGACAAAATTAACCTTAAATGGAAAACGAATCTTTCCCAAAATAACATCGTCTTTATCAAATTAGAATCATTCTAAAAAGATCCTTCAATAATTCCAAATTACTTTCGAAAATATCAAATTTCCTAACAGAAATATCAAAAATTTACGCGAAAATACCACTCCCTATTAAGATGCATGCATGTGCCTAAATTAAAGATATACCGAGCGTACGTGGAAGCCTACTATTTTACCCGAATAAGGATTAGAATAATGACGTACGGGCGCACAGTAATTAATGGAGTAATATAAGTAGAGTTTGTCAGACCGTAATTAACAGCTAACTAATCATGCAATATGCATATTTATAGTTTTATACTATATACATGATGCAGTAATACATATTGTATTTTACCTGTTATGACTTTAGAAGAACCCTTCCTTGGTTCTTTCCTCAAGAAACGCTAAGCTTCATATCAAGAATTTAAGTGTTTTTTTGGTCATTTTTCAAGAATTAAGTATCATGTCAGGATTCACATTGTCATTCTCTCCTTTCCTCATTATATGTATTATTTTTATTGTTGTTGGTCTATTTTCTCCCACCGTTCGATCAGGTGATCACAGTCCTCTACTGTTACCTTCCGATTCTGACAATTCCAGTGAAGTTTGCGGCGGAGTAGAGGTGTTACCGGGTTCTTGTCCGGTCAAATGCTTTCGGACAGACCCAGTTTGCGGCGCAGACGGTGTCACCTACTGGTGCGGTTGCCGGGATGCGCTCTGTGCTGGCACTCGGGTCTCAAAGCTAGGGTTCTGTGAGGTGGGTGATAGACGGCATGTGTTGGTGTCCGGTCAAGCGCTCCTTTTGATTCAAATTGTTTGGCACATTATACTTGGCTTCTTGGTCTTGTTCGGTCTTTTATGAACAAATGGCCGGTTTTTTCTTTTTAGTTTTCATAATGTTGAGAGGCTAGATCTGACACTTTATTTTACCACTTTCGATTGTACTCTCTCTATTAGGTTAAAGTAGTGCAATTTTTATTTTACCACTCTGAGCATTTCATTTTTTACCATTTCCATTCTATATAAGGTTAAATGAATGCAATTTTTATTTTACAGTAGAGTGTAACTGAAGAATTTGAAAAATAAATAGTAATCCTGCATATTATACAATTAAAGAAATTTGGAAGGTAAACACCATTAACGTATGGATTCATACTTTTTGCTTTGTTCTCATTCTTCCTTTGCGATCTCCATGTTATGTTGTAAGTTGTTTGTTGTTCCATACGTCCAGCAATATAATGCTCACACCTTTCAAAATTAAAGAGACTTTTGAGTTTTATCAAATTAGCTTGCAAAATCTTAAAATTTAAATTATGATACAAATTTGTTAAATTTTTAAATTTATAAAGTTTTGTAAGTAGTAGTGTTTTATATATAGCTACAACATTGAATTTGACAAAAATAAAAATAAAATAAATTTATTTTAAAATTTTCAAATGTACTACATTAAAAGTCATAAGTATTTTTAATTTTAAAATGGAAAGAGTAATCGTTTGAGTATATAAATCCTGCTGAAAGTCTTATAAATAAGTACTCAAACCATTTTTTATCCTTTGAAAAATTGAAGAAAATAATTGGTATGATGTCATTGGTGGTTTTTTTTTTCCTTAATAAATAATGAGAGACACTGTACATTGTACCGAAAAAAAAAGATGATATACTATATCAGATCAAGATCAGTTTATGTTTTTTTTTTTTTTTTTTTTGAAGTGCAATCATGGACTGGACGGCTGGTGGTGATGCAATTTCCTCCAAAAATTATTCGGTGAAGTTGTGCAAACTACAAATTTTAATTGGTCTAAATGGGCTAAGTTAGTGCCTGAATGAATATTATATTATAAGGGTTTTAAGGGAATCAGGACGGACTTAAGATTTACTGTTAGTGGGGGCATTGAAAAATTATGGTATTTGCTAAAATTATATATAAACAAATATTGATACAATTAATTTAAGTTAAATTATGCAGACGGTTACCAATTGCAAGTTAAGATTTTACAGATGTCGAGTTTTTCTTTATTTATTTTTTATTAATCACGTATTTTTTAGTTTGTATTCTCACCAGTCACCACCTTAATTAATTGTTGACTGCAAGTTTGAGTTTAATTTTAGGGCCAATTTAACTATTAATATATAATGGTACAAGCCAGGGGAGGCGATGGCTCTCCGTGCACTCCCTTGGTCCAACCCTGATCCATCCCTGAAGGGAATGGGGCAGGCGATATCATACTAGTATTATTTTATTTTATTTTGGGTAGCATTGACAAATTTTATTTATTTAATATTATTTTTTTAAGCAAGTGGTGATAATTATTCTACTATACTTACAAATATATCAATATCTAATTAATTAACGTTCGAATCCCACAATAATCATCACAAAATCATAATAATAATAAACTAAAAATCGAACACGAGACTCCTTATAAATTTTAGTCTTAACCATTGATTTAAAGTCTCATTGGCGAGAAACTTTATTTACATAAGATTCCTAATTCTGAGGGGATAGTGAAGGCAAGAGATTTGAATTGGCACCACTTAGGTCATATCATTTACTACACTATAGTGACATTCAATTTCATTGAATTTTGATAACATCTTTAAAATAAGTTTTAAGGAAAAAGGGAAAAATAAGATAAATAAATTATAATATCTATTTTTCGCGATTTTTCAAAGGTTAAAGAGTTCAAACCGAAATAAGATAGTCCGCCTCTTAAATTTTTTTTTTCTAGAGTAGTGAAATAAATTCAAAATTAACCTAGTTACGCAAGATGTACACCCCTAATGCACAACATAAATTCAACGGCAGGTACCTTTCAAGCATAATTGTCATTCCCACGTGTGAGGACAAATATGTAATATCACAACTGTTACTCAAGTTTGATTTTTTCTTCCTCCATGCCGCTGACTTCTTATAAACGCAAGCTTATTATTTTGACAATTTAAATTTAATTTCCGAAATTTTAAAGTTTGAAAATCACTGTCGATCTATAATCGAAAGTCTTGCCGGAAAAAGCGACATGCATGCAGAACGTCCGCTTGATACCACGGAGTGTCATCTCTATCATCAGTCGAGTTGTATCACAGTCCATGCAAGAAAGTGTTCCTCACGGCTCTTGGCATCATGATCCTCCTCCAACATGCTACCCCACACATTAGTGGCATAAATTATGCAAGTAATGCCTAGAACTGAATGCTGACAAAATAAGCATATCCGAAAAAGAAATCTCACGTCTCCTTGCACCCCAAGAAGAAACTATTCCCAATAAAAATAAATAAATAAAAGAAAGAAAGAAAACTACAAAACCGAGTGCCACAATCAGATTTTTCTCTTCATTTTTGTGTTTGGTGGTCCAGACGACTCTCCTTCTTGGAGCCCTGGAGAGAGAACACGGGCTCACCCAGATCATTTGGATTAACAGATGTTTTGTTGCTCGCTTCAGAATGGGCCTCATCCTTGATGTCTTCTGTAAAATCTGCACTAGAGATCTCAGGAAGCCCATTCTGAGATTTGTTGCCAATCAGATTTTTGTATATGCCTAGAGCTAGAGCCATCATGCTGGCAGGGTTTGAAGCACTTGTAGGTAGCAACAACGTGGTGCCCTAAATGTAAGAAGAAGCAAATGTGAAATTTTCAAACCAAATACTAGATATTTGGTTAAATAGTTAACGAATCAAAACAAAGACGATTGCATAATCTTTTGGTGGCCCGGGGCATTACCTCCTTTGCCACATTACCAAAGGCCTGGATATACTGCTCAGCTATTCTCAAACTCGCTGCCTGAAAATCCCACGATAGAGTTCAGACTTGATGCATATTATGTGCAAGCAAATAAAGAAGTTTCCAGAAGTAATGTCTACTTTACATCATATTTTTAGAATTTCACTCATTTCCCATGGTTTACTTTTTTTTTGTAACGAGTGATAGTGTAACACATCTAACTATATATGACTTGGTTTTTTGGGCCCAATTTGTGGTACCCTGTCGTTCAATGAAACATAAACTCTTTTGGAAGAAGCGGTACCGAAGGGGGAGGGAGTGGCTTAGGGGTTAAATAGGTACTTCCATACATGAAATTTAATAATGCTGGTTCAAGAAGTTCCAGAAGTACAGTAAAAATGCAAATGCAAATCTATGCCCAAGGCATTCACCACTAGTTAACCAAGAATAAGGCATTCAAAATCACTTAAATCACTACTTTGCATTTCCTATTCGATCAAATCACCTACTACTCCGATGGTAGAGGGATCAGTTTCTGGGTTTCGTCTACAATGCAACACTAGTTCAAAACTTAAAACAGATAAGAATATGCACATTGCCAACAGTGAATAGCATTTTACCTCTACGCCCCCATGTTCTTTAAGAGATTCTGACACCATAGCAATTCCTTTGGATGTTGCTTGTGCTCTAGCAAGTATGGCCTCTGCTTCTCCTGATATAATATACAGAAATGATTTCAGATGAGAGTCGTTGACCATTTTGTGGAGATAGTCAATTAGGGCAATTTGGAGGAGAATAGTTCTGGGGTCAAGAAAGAAGAGAGCCAAAGCACCATTGACCAACAAAATAATCCGTACTCTGATACTACAGTAAGTCAAAAGAAAAGCGTATATGACCCTTTCTTGGCTGATGGACAAGGCAAATTATGTGAACTTCACTTAATTGCACACGCATTATCCCCTTGTAGTACGATTAGTTTGGTTTGACCTTGATTATTATGCAACAGGGATGGACTATATGCTAAACTGATGATGTATAAACTGACACAAGGTTTCCGATTTCGGAAAAGAACACACACACACACACACACACACACACACACAGAGACAGAGAGACAAAGAGAGAGTGCGATAATTAGTATCATAAGTTATTGCCATCTAGCACTCCCAACATCCAAATTTATGTCCTTTGTTTCATAACAATGCAAGGGAAAACACTTACATAAATAATTTACTTAAGGTTGCTAAAGTATAATTTTGAAAAGACATTACAAACATAAATGTCTGGTCCTCTTGTCTTAAAGTACATGCCATGCACAGTTATAAAGAGGCCACAGAAATAGGACAACGGGAGAACCTTTCACCAAGCAAAGCTGCCCAACAGTAATTCTGACCCCATTCCAAAAATTAGAAATATTTATTCCATTTTAGTCCATTCCAAATTAGAAATCATTTCTAATTTTAGAGTACAAAGTGACATGAAGTTCCAAACATGCCATTAGTACATTCTAAGTACATTTAGTATTATCATGCCATTACTACTACATTTCTAGCTAACGCTACGGAAATGTTTGCAAAACAGAAAGTCGTCCTTAACAATCGCCATTTTGAAAATGCATCTCTAATTTTGGAATGGAGGGAATAATATTTTAAGTCTTTAAGACTAGATATTGCCCTCAGGCTGGAAAAAGGTGAAGCATAGCTTGAGAGATATTTGAGAATAGGATAACTAACCCAGAGCTCTATTAACTTGGTCCATTTTTGCAGCTTCTGAAGCAAGAATAACTGAGCTCTTCTTCCCGTCAGCTATATTGATGTGTGCCTGCCTTTCGCCTGTTAATGTAAAGAACAAAGGAGAGAGAAGACAAACATTCCATGAACTACATTCCTGGAAAGAAGAGCATTCTATTTAGGAAATCTTTGTAAATGGACTCTACCGTATTTAGCAGATGAGGTTAAGGGGAAAATATATACAATAAACTAAATCCTAATGTTGTTTTAGGGGAAATTTTTCTAAGGTTACATTACTGTGAGGTGTCAAATAATACAAGAATATCAGTTGAGTTTCGTACGAACCGGTGCATACATACTGGAAGCTCTTTTTTATATGGGATGTGTTAGTTAGGATTATGCCTCACCAAAAACTCAATTGTTTTCCAGCACATATAAAGACAGCAAAGTATTTATAAACTTGTTAAAGAGGAGCAGGGGACGAGAACAAAAATTGTAAGTACCTTCTGATTCCAAAACTTGAGCTCTCTTCTTGCGTTCTGCTTCTGCCTGCATCTCCATAGCAGCCCTTACTCCACGGGGAGGAGATATATCCCCTAAAGAAGAAAACATGTGAGCTTTGTAAGAAGTTGCAACAGGCACTATAGTTCAACACAGAAAATCAGCAAAAATAAATCCTGACTTATTTCATAACGAAGACATTTCAGGCCCCAAGCTTCTGCAGCATAATTTATAGACATCTGCACCAAAAATACAATTTGTTTTTGCAGAAAACTTCAAGAATATATAAGATAAAATGTTAAGCATAATGATCTTGAATTGTGTCATGCTGATTAAATATTGAGAAGGTAAATAATTAAATAAAGTGCGAACAGGAAGTTCTCCACTACACTCAAGATTAGCTATCTAATTAGTAATTACAAGAATATTATCAGTAAAGCGTCTGCTTTTGGTTAAATATGACAAATACCTTTCAGATGTTTACCAATTAAAGGCAGCTTAGCATGGACATTAGCATTTCTCGATCTATATAATTTAGTTTTTTCCTTTAACTATAGATTTTTTTTACCTAATAATCATCAGGTTACGTGCCCCAAAAGAAACATATAATAATGTCTCTTGGCCCAATAACACATTTTGACAACTTATTTATACTCTTGTTAGTAGAACTGAGACGTCAAGGTTTAATTCATAGAACATGTTTCAATGTGGGAGTAGGGCATTAGAAATTGCTATTACTTGGTGACAATGGCTCCAATCAAATTTGCATTCTGAAACTGAGCCAACTGTCTCATTTCATAATATATTTGCATCCTAGACTCGATATATATTTTTTGTCCAAGAACTGAAAATTTTGAAGTTCCCCTTCCCCCCCCCCCCCCCTTTCTTAAAAACAACCAAACTGTTCACGTAAACCCTTTTTTTCCCATCTCTCTGTGGCCATCAATCAACTTAACAATTTCTAGTGTTTAACATATTCCATAAACATATAATCCATTTTTAGCTATTATTAAGCCTCTTTGATGCATCTCTATCTATTTCAAACTCAAATCTTAAAGCTGCTATAAGCTCATCAACTATGATATGTACATAGCAATGACACTCCCCATCCAACCACTTCCAACTCGTCTTGAACTTAGTCATCAACAAGCAACTCAATGGGGACAAACTGCCTATCTGCGTGAAGAAGGTAATGGAAGCTCATCTTCCTCATTCAACTTCAATCATGATTCAACACGTGTAACTCCAACTATAAACATCTAAAGCTATGTCAACCTGTCAAGCTTACATATACAATTTGGAATCTGAACGGTGGATGCACCAAAAGTTTTTCGCTCTTCACTTGTCGTTAGACTAAGAGCATACGGAAAATTAAAAAATGCAACTTTTTATTACAGGTAACATATAGTATACAAGTAAAATGAAGAGGTGGAATCACTACAATGAAAGCATGTACTAACTGAGAGTTGATGCTGACTGCTTATGGATGAAGAGAAGTACAAAAATATATACATTTATTGTATATAGAAGATGAAATCTCACCACTATCTTCTCATTGAGGGTGTCTCTTTCCTCAAAAGTCTTGTCCAAAGTAATCTTACCAAGTTCACTGCGCATAGTAGTCTGCGCAAGCTGAATGACTGCATATATTGGATTCTCCACCCCATACGATGCCGCATAAGGATCCACAATCTGAAATCAATCAATCAAAATACAATCAATGAATCAACAAACATCAACAAAACATAATAAGCTTAACATTAACCTAATAATATAATATATAAATGATGCGTTCAATATTCAATAAAGTTAAACTGGTATATATACCCTAACATAGAGAACTCCGTCAATCAAAATGGAGACATTGTCCTTGGTAATAGCAGATTGGTCCGGAATGGGTATGGCCTCTTCCTTCAAGGAATGCACATATGCAATTCGGTCAACAAACGGAATGAGTAAGTGGATTCCAGGAGTAAGAGTCTTCACATATTTCCCAAATCGCTCGATCACAAAGGCTTTTTGCTGAGGCACAACTCGAATTCCCCAATTCACTGGAGTTGCAATTTCATATCTATCCACAAAAATTCACCACTCACACAATTATAGACAGTAAATAAACACACACAAGTATAAATGAGTAAATAAATTCACCTGAGGCTGGGATCGCGACCACCTCGAAAGTGGCGAACGGAGGATGCAAATGGAGATGACACAGAAGGAGGCTTGGCGTGATTAGACAAGAGCGAAGGCGGTTTGGCGACGATTAACGGCGTCGAAATAGGGAGTTGACGGGCCGATTGGCGAAGAAATCTGATAGACCTAACAGCAGATGTTGATTTCAATTGATTCATTGTGAGTTCTGAATCTCACTGTTTTCTGGTGTAGGTTAGGTTGGGGGTTTTAGCTCTATAGCTTCTCTTGGGGTTTACAAGGGCCACGCCTGAAAAAATAGAAAAAGAAATGACTTTGTGCCCGATTATCCTCCGAGTAACTGTAAAGACCCTAGAGACTCCCGTCATCAGACCATTATGGAGGTTTAACAATTAATTTGAAACTTTAATATAACTGTTAGAAATACTAATTATTTCAAATATATTATTAATGAGTAAGAGAATAGAATTTTTATTTTTTAAATAAATTTATATTAATTTTAGTTTCAAAGTGTTTTAATTTTTAAAATTAATAAAGTTTTAATATTTTAAAATCAATAAATATTAAAATATATTATTAATGAGTAAGAGAATAATTTTATTATTTAAATAAATTTATATTAATTTTTAGTTTCAAAATGTTTTAAATTAATTTTTAAAATTAATAATATTTTTATAGACAAAATTATAAATCAAGTCTCATTTTTTTTTGCACGAAAAAAGTATATCTTTTTTATTTAGTGATGTAAATGAATTGACCGCTTTGTCCCTTGCAACTTTATTTGATAATGTAAATGAATTGACCGTTTTGGCCCTTGCAACGAGCCTATGATAATTGCGAAGTTGCAATGCAGAACCAGCTATGCATCAGCATGTCCTTCGGTGAAATTCTTTTTTTCAACTTTTTTTTTTGGTACAATTCAGAGTTACATACTTGCATTAATCTTTAGAACGTTGTAAGGAAAACTGTTTATAACAATTCTATTTTGTGAAAGCTTCTAATCGGGTAAAATTGACAGAGATGCATGAGCTTCGAACTTTGGAAAGAGAATGAAATTTACTATCCAATAGACAACATTTTTCTTATAAAAATTCAGTCGAACCAACAAGAGTAAAATTAACCAAACAGCATAATAACCCTACCATACTCTCCAATACAGAAACTACAAACATGATCGGAAACATCGCGAGATAAACTAACCCAAAATTAAGATTTAAAAGGATCTCATCATGACACAATTGTAACTCAAATTTCAAACTAGTACTTGTTCAAGCAAAATTAAAAGGGAAATAATCTGGTCTGGGAAGAAACTCTACTCTGTTGCTCCAGTTATAGTTCCCTTCTCACTGACATAGATACCGTCAAGGAACTTCCGGATATCTTTGTTCTTCACATGACATTTCTGTACGAACAAAAAGAGAACAGCCGAATCAAAAAGTGCATGAAATGTAATTCCCATAACTTAACGACCCATCAGAATGTACGGACACACCATCAGATGACATGTAACAGTTAGTGTCCACGAGAAAACAAATGTTTCCTCCGTTTCAAAATTAGCTTTTTAAACATAGATGCTTGACTACAATTTTCGCATAAAAGTTCTTTAAACAAGGTGTAAAATTTCCTCTATAGTAGTAATGATTATCTTGTTGATTTATGGTTACTAAAAAGGAATTACATTATCTTTGGAACAGAGGTAGTATAAGAGTGAGATGGACCGGTACCTGGTTGATAAGGGCAGCAGACCGGGAAACAAGTTCAATGTCATTACCATCCAACACAAGTTCATCCTTAACCTTCTCAGACCGGGTAATTGAAACACCGTCAAGCATCTGAACTTTCCTTACCTGTTGCAACCGGAAATCAATAAATTTATTACATGCTCAAACCGGTAGCATAGATTCCATTAAGGATGAAGAATCTATGAGCTTAATATACACGTCCCATATTATATATACTACCAAAGTATCAAGGAACACAACATTCAATTATACTCAAAATCTCTCAAACCACATGCCATAGAAAATATGTTAGTATAGTAATACAAGAAAAATTATACTACCTCCGACCCAAAATACAAGAACACATCTTTTCAATTTTGACTTGAATATTTTCAAAATCAAATTTGACTTGAATATTTTCAAATTCAAATTAACATGATTTCATTTGAGTTTTGAAAAAAAAAAGTTCTCAGCAACTTATATTATTTTTCAAATAGTTCAATCTTTTTTCAATCGTATTGTCTATAATCAAAGACATTCATGTAATTTTAAAATGAAAAATATTAAGTCACCTTCTTAAGTCAATAATGCTCTTATACTATTTTGGAAGAGACAGAGTACATAACTACTTGTTTACACCTCCATTGTGAATGCAAATGTTCAATTTATCACATTGCATAAAAAAAAGTATAGAACATTATTACAGCAACATAGGTATGAATAGTGATAATGTGACAATAGCTCCCTCTTTCTGACACAAACCACACAGATATATAGCATCCAACAATCCTCCATTCAACAATATTAATACTGCCAAGGCAAAAAATGTTACCAAAGTAAAAGGACCATGTGAACACACAACCAAGAAGGAATGCCAACAATGACAGAGAACTACATGTGCTCTGGACGAGCTTTAGAGATGAGCTGTCATAAGTCATAACATTTAATCTAATATACAAAATTTCATGAATGAAAGAAACATATAGAGCCCCACAAACAGCTATATGTGGTGGAAACTTACTGATAATCATCCATTAAACTGCAAATAGAAAATAAATAAAGCACATTCCTAAATGCCCATATTACTCACTCCACTTCACAAGAATTTTAAAAGTCAAATCCTTAAAACTCAAAATTTTAGAGTAACATGAATTCTATCTATTGTTAGTCCACAAATTTATCAATGTCATACATTATCTACGAAGTTTTAATCTTTAAAACATTTATGGGTTCCAATTCCATAACAAATCACACCAATTTTAAAATAACTAATAATAAATAAAAATTATGCATACATTTCATATAACCTAAAAGCTGAAAATACAATCGATCATTTCCGATCAGATATTAAACGAGTAATCACCAAAATAACAAAACATATATAACAGCAAATACAATAAATGATTAGTAAGTATACCTTCTTCTCCCCAAGGAAATTACGGATCTCAATCCCATTGTTACTGTTACCAATACTAGCGTTGATCGGAAAATGAGCGTACACGAACCTCATCTTGTAGCGGTACCCCTTGGTCACGCCGGTGATCAGATTCCCGACGTGACTAAGGGCGGTTCGGATGGCGGCGGTGGTCTTGCGAGATCCGAACCAGGCGTCAACCTTGAGCTGTTTCTGGCCTTTTTCACCTGTGATGAGCTGAAAATCGAGATTCAGATGCTTGAAATCTCGAACGAGCTTACCTCTTGGTCCCTCGACTTCGATAACCTTAGCCTTCACCTTGATGGTGACGCCGTCAGGTATGTCCATGGTTTCTGATGAGAGGATGGTCTTCATTTTTGCTCTCGAGGTTGTTCGTGACTGCTGCAACTAGGGTTTGGGAAGACGGGTGAAAACCCTAGAATTATGAAGTGAATATATAGTGTTTTTTTTGTTGTTGTTGATGGGCCAGTTTAATGGCCCATACCGTCCGAAACAGAACCCAAAAAGAATATGAGATTTTGGGCTTCTAGATACGACAGTTCGTCCTCTTCCAAGCATAGAGTTGTAATTTAGGCTTCGTTTTTGTTTGTTATAAAAAAAAATAATTTTTTCAGTATTTAATATGTTAAAAAAAATTCAGTTAACAAAAAAAAAAATTTAATCAATAAAAAATTTATTTGTTACTTAAGAGAAATAACTTACGAATTTAAATATGTAAGTCGTTTTTTAGAAAATAATCCGAGTGTTGTCTCTTATTAAATTTTTTCCTATAAAATATGAACATTCTTATTGTTAGATCATAGTATTAAATTTTTACATACATACAAATAAATTCAAATTTTTATTATAAGAACTTAGTTTTATCTTATTAAAAACCAAATATAAAAATATATTTTTACATTGACTATCAAAAATCTAAAAATGAATTATTTTCCCATAAGCTATTTTCTCAGTAAACATTTTATCAAAAAATAATTTATGGAGCACATTTTCTTTGTATCAAACTGAACCTAAGTTTTTAAATTTTCATACATTAATTTCTAAAATTTCATGAAATTGATAAAAGAATATTATGGATAAAACTTAGACAAATATAACTTTTTTTAAGCGTATGATAGCATACATGTATTGTATTTTTTATGGTAGAATATATAAATGTAATACAAAAAACATCTATTACAAATGATTATTTACAAATCACGCATATTATGTGTCTGTTTGGTTCTGACCAGTTAAAGTGATTATAGTTTATTTTCAAAAGTCAAGTATTTTAAAAATAATTTTTTGTATTAATTTAATTTTTTTTATAAGTTAAGTATAATAATATAATCAACTTATTTTAAAAAGTTAGTCAATAAGTATTTTTTTTTAGCTAAAAAAAAATTTAACTAACAAATAAGTTATAATTTATTATGAAATAAATTGTGTCAAACAAGTCCTATATCAACTCGTAAATATATAGTGGTCCCGAATAGTGTATATATATATATATAAACTAATAAATAGTACTCTCTTTACTCAAAAAAAAAGAGTTAAATAATTTTTTGAATAAGAGTCAATTTATAAAATATTAAATTTAAAAATTATTATAATTTAAATTTGAAATAATAAATATTTTTTATTTTTTATTTTTGACATAAAAAATATATAGGTTATTGTACTCTCATATAGACTTGCGACGAAGGTGGACTTTGGGTCCGCCTTACCGGGATTTGATTATGGCCAATAATAATAACAGCTATTAATAACACCAGACAAATATAGGACATCACAACTCTCTAAATCGTTGCGGCCTTTTTCATTTTTATGAATATAAATAATAAAAAAAATCTCTAATACTCAAAACCTTCGTTTCTCTTTCTCCTGTCTCTCTAAATCCCAACAAATAGCTCGAATAATGTCCAGTTTTGTACAGATTTTTCACACACATTATTTAATATTATTTGTATATATATATAATTAGAAATAGAAAGAGGTATTGGAGAAATGGGAATGATGACGAAAGGGAGGATGTCCAGAATGGGGATTCCTTCCTCCATTGCTGACCCAAGTTGCTTGTCTTGCACAACTTTTAACATCCTTGCTCCCATTTACAAGAGACTCGATGAGCAGGTAACTCCCTTTATGTTTCTATTGTATTTTCCATTGTCACTATCATTTCAATTCCTGAAAACCCTTTTTCTCTTTCGCGTTTATTTATAAAATAAAATGATGAATTCTTTATATGATAATGTAATTAATACGTTAAAAAATAAATATAATATTTTGTTATTCCATTCCAAACTTTGAAGAATAAGTTTGTATGAGTGCATAAAGTTATCTTAGAATCTCATCAATAAATTTAATAAAATGATTAATTTGGAATATTACGACGTTTTATGATTCTAAAATAAAAACTTATTTCTAATTGGAATAATTATCTATAAATATTAGAACGGATGTAGCACTTTTTTTTTTAGGGATTTTCTTTTTCTTTATTATATGGAATAGGGTTGGTAATATACGTTGTGAATTTGGAAAACAGGATCAGAGTAGTAGAGAAAGCGATAACAGAGCTACTTGGGTCGACAGGAACCACAAGATCTTGGATTTGTTGTTGTATGAAAGGTCTTCCATTATCTGTCTCCAGGTATTACTACTATTACTATTATAACATTCATTATTATTACTCTATACGTTCCAAATAAATACGGAGTATATTGTTTTTGAATGTTAAAGGTTAACTCTTGAAATACTAAAATTTAAAATTAATGTCATTCCTTATACGATTGGAAATAACAAATATTTAAACGAGTAAAACATTTAATATTGTTTAGAATATTTGAGTTTGTACTGACTATAATTTGATAAATTCATGTGAATCTGAAACTTAGGATTTTAAGGTTTAATTTTATGATTTCGAAAACAAATTCATTTTTTTGGGAGCGGAGGGAATATTTTTATTTACTTTTTCCATCTTTTGATAATTGTTTTATGCCTTATGATGCAAAAAGACACCACTGAGAGGAGGCTACAAGGAAATCGTGACATTATTATTTATATATTGTTGTGTTTTGATAATTGTGAATTCAGGAGTTTTGGGTTGGAAACAATGAGTTTGTTGACATGTACGAGAGGAGTCTTGGAGATGCTGGCTATGTCAGTTTCAAGCTTGCACGCACCAACAACCGCGGTGATGGTACTTACATTCCCCTCTATCTGTCATTTTGCCATAATACCTTTTGTGTTCTGAATTTAAAGAGTTTTTCCATTTTGGTTGTTTCAAAAGATTTTTGGTTATTGCTTTCTTCCAATTTATCTTTTAAATATGTGCATATAGCCATGTAGGTATTTTTCAGATGTCAAAATTGCCAATTGTGTGTCCATTGTTATGTTAATTGATGGGTTCCTCCTTGCTAGCATTAAATCAATATATCAAATTTAAATTTTCTTCGTTGGTATCTGATTTCTTCATTGTATTATTAAGAAAAGAGCAAATATGAACATGAAAAGGTGTCTTCTTCCCTTTTTTCTGTGGTTTTGTGGGGAAACTTTTTTTTTTTTTAATCTGAAGAGAATAATGGAAGAAGATGGTAGTGCAGCCTCTCCATACTCAGTTTACAGAATTTCTCGATGCTACATTACTCTATATTCTGTATATAGTTATTATATATCATTATGAGTCATGACCTTCTGTGGAATTGAAAATAACATAGTATCTGCTATTCTACAATTTGCCTTTTACTCTCACTTTGAGGTGATTGATATTGGTATTATCAGGTCTGCTGACCGCGGTGCATAAGGACTGCTTTCGGGTTATTAACCATCGAGATTTGCTCTTGAATGGTTTTGGAGATCGTGTTGCTCAACTGTTACATGTTGAATTGGTTGCACCATTTTCAGAATATATGAATGATAATGTTCAGCAAGAAATCCTTATAGTAAACACCCACTTATTATTTCCACATGATTCAAGTTTGTGCATGGAACGATTACGTCAGGTTGAGTAATTGCTTGTGTTGGATATACAGTGGTTTCTTATTCTCTGATCTTTCTACTTATTAACCTGGATTGTGCTGTTTTTATAGGTATACAAAATCTTGCAGTATGTGGAATCTTATCAGAAAGAAAACAATCTTAATACCTTGCCAATAATACTATGCGGGTATATCATTGTTTTTATGTTTATTACTCTTTGCTTCTCGGATTCTAATGCCATTATTAAAAGACGGTTGATTCTCATTGTCATGATTTGTTACCACCTTTTCAGTGACTGGAATGGAAGCAAGAGAGGATGGGTTTACAAGTTCCTCAGATCTCAAGGGTTTGTATCATCATATGATACAGCTCATCAGTACTTGGATGCAGATGCACAAAAGGTCAATAACATTCCACTGATCATAATCTGAAGTTACATTATTCATAGAATTATATGAGGAATTTTACAATTTTTACTCATCTCTCGTTTTTTTTTCTGCAGTGGGTTAGCCATCGTAATCATCAGGGCAATATATGTGGAGTAGATTTTATATGGCTTCTCAATCCTAATAAATACAGAAAAGTACTGAAATTTAGTTGGACTGAAACAGTATTGGGCATGTTAAAGGTGAGTAGTTGATTCCTTGTATCTTCTACATTTCACACTGTTTTTGATGAGGATTCTGCATTGTCACTCTAAAATTTATTATAATGGTGCATCTAATTGCAGACATTTATTTCCTTGAGCTTCTACTTTCAAAATATTTCTTGGTTTAGTAACAGCTGAATATCACATTGACCATCTTCTTGCTGATTTACAGTATTTACTTCGGCGGGCATCGTTGTCTGCAGACGAGGCATTTGCCATTTTAAAGGCCGATAGCGATGGTGATTACATTACTTACTCTGGTTTTTGTGAAGTATTGCACTTGGTATGTCTCATTGATTTTTCCTTTTATATAGTAGATGTTTATGTGTTGATGTTTTTCAGTCGTCAAGGCATTTTGGAATTGAAATTGTAATGTGATTGAAATTGTAATCCTGCTAATTTTCTGTGATAATTCAGCTTAATATTATTGGTCATGCCTTTGGCCTGAGTTTGGATGAAACAAAAGACTTATGGGTGCAAGCAGATATTGATGGAAATGGCGTCGTTGATTATAAAGAATTTCAGGTAAGATATTTTCTTTTTCTCTTTTTCCTTGTTCTTGTGCATTGATTTGTATTGTAGCAGTACCTTCCTGTTACAAATTGCTCTTCAATTCGTGTTACTTAAAACTTTAAATCTGCTACCTATTTTGGTATCATGCAAATGTGTATGAAGTTTTAGTTGTTACCTTTATATGTTCAGGATTTCACTTCATCTATTTCCTATGTCAATGATTGTTTGAGGCACACACAATGTTTTATATGGATAACAGCTACAATAATTACCACCTCCTTCCCAAAATTAATAATAGTTATTCCAATTTAGTCATCCAAAATAAAAGATACATTTTAGTTTAAGATTATAAAGTGACATGCAATTCGTAACATATCATTGCTTGTATTCTTGGTAAATTGAGCTCTACGAGCACAATTTTGGCACAGATGGAACATTCTTATTTTAGACGCTTTTATTTCAAAATCATAGTCCATGATGCTAATATTGATGAATTATGGAATCACAGCAGCGGATATGGAATCCTACATGGTCTGTTCAAAGAGATGAGATAACGTTTGATGTACTAGAAGATGATGAAACCATTGGTTTCATTGTAGAGAATGCAGCTCTTTTCCCCAGTCAAGTGGAGAGAGGAATATGGCCCGAAGACTATTCTCTTTCTGACCATGCTCGCCTTACTGCCGTATTTTCACCCGTTAGAATGCCATGCCTTCGGCTGGCATCATCTTGACGTATTTCAATCTAGAGGAGTTGACTCCGATATATGTGACGAAAGATCACCAATATGAAGGCGAAAAGAATCAGGGCTGTCTAGAAATGACTCGTGATTCTCACAAACAGCCACCAAAATCTAAAATTCGAAAATCGTACACGTAATTTTATGGGAGTTGATAACTTCCGATGATGGCTGCCACTGAGACCTTGACTGGCAGTTGATGTTACGGGTATGGCTATCCCCCCCGATGGAAATTGATATTTTCACTAATTGAATTGTTACTTCCATCGGTAGGTGCCACATTTGAAGTCAAGCGACAAGCTTGTATTTCTTAAAATGCGAGATTTATTGTTGGAAATATCAATTTACGTGATAAAAATATCAATTCCTCCCATGCGTGCTCTTTTAACCTTCTGCGTTATTGAAGATTGAAGGTGAAAGGTGATAGAAGTTACGGAGAGGTAGAATTTGTAGAGATTGTGTATATGTGTATAGTTTGATATATTGCTAGTTGCTCCCCTTTTTAGTGTAGAAGGAGGTTGCACTACCTGGAACCTGATGTGTGGTTATTTTCCCTAATTACTCTGAGTTTTTGTCTGAAATGTATAAACAAGTTTTACTCTTAAACTCCCCCACAGGTGGAGGGAGGAGTTTTCGTACTCTCTTTTTGATAATGAGAAATATTTGCAACATTCTAGTGGTTAATAGGGTTTGTATGGCATGAGAATTTCGCATCACAAAATTTCGGTTTGTAATTTAAATTTAATTTTAAATTTTTTATTAAAATTTTGTGACACCCCCAAATCTGGGCATCCACAC
>JAUMHB010053191.1:0-15320 GCA_032359685.1 Pittosporum tobira
TATATATATATATATATTAATTTCAATTATTTCATAAATTTCTGTTACTGTGTAATAAACTATTCATATTATGCACAATATCCGGAGTCCATTCGGAATTCATAAATATAATATTAATTTACTCTTCTAGATTTCTTGTGAAAATATAAAATCTTAATTTCTGTGTCTAGCCAGTGTAACAATTTGCACGCAAAGTATGACAACGATAGAAAGGCTACACATACAGAGGATCGGGCACGGAACACGCCACGAAGTTGTACTGTTAGTAGGACACGTACAGAAATACTCCATATTAGTACTACGGAGTATTATTATTTTTAAATTTTGCTTCCAAGGACATGGACCTTTTATTCTTTTTCTTAATTATTGCTTTTAAATTTTATGATCTTCAATATATATATATATATATATATATATATTACCAATAATACTATTATTATTACCAATAAAACTTTTTTTTTTTAAGTATAACTATTTTTAGGGGATAAAAGGAATAATATTATTTAGGAGGAGTTTTTGAATAAGTTATTATAACTGTAATAGCAACATTAGCACATGGGACCTTATATAAGAATAATTAATGTTACATTTTTGTGAGGGTACGAGGATATATAATGTGAGGCTTCTACACCAATATTATATTAATTGATCTTGCCCCACAATTACATACTTCAAAATATTTTTATTCTTAAGAAATTATTATTTTGAAACAGAAGTGGTAGTAATTTCTTGAAGTTTAGGCATGTTAAAAATTAATATTGTTTAAAAATCTTGTACCAATAATAAATTATTGAGATATTTAAAGATAATTTATTATAATAATATTATTTTATATGCGTAATTAATAAAATATTACGTACATCGAGTGATTTATATTATAATTAATTACATAATTGATTCATATAATGTCAAATTTTAATTAGTTACATTTCAACACATAACATAATAAAAGTTAAGTATCTAACAATCGTCATTAGAAGCACAATTGAAATTGATGCTTTATGTTCGAAATAGGAAGAAAACTCGCGCAATTTTGGAAAAAGAAAAGATTCAAGTGTACGTTGAGCCTGATTCGGGGAGCTACTGGGCTTGTAAAGGCCCGCGCAGAGGGAGGGAGGGAGGAAAGTCGGAGAGAGAAATTAAGGTGGGACCCAATTTAGGGACAAAACGGAAGGATCACAAGCTAGGGGAGTCGTGCCTCTGTGGTGGAGCTAGCTAGCCGAGTTTGAGACCGAATAGGCTGATCCTCAATGTCTCTCTCTCTCTCTCTCTCTATCTCTCTCTATATATATATATACACTACACTACAGTACTATACTATATATGTATAAATACATATACATATATGTCTAAAGTTCTTTCCTCCCTCGGCCTAGCCCAGCTCAGTGTGACAGCGTGCTGGTGAGAAATATTGGTTGCTCAGAGTTTCTCATTCCATTAAATGTGCTCGATAGGGGTACAGTACTGTATTTCAGAGTATATACCACATTCACAGAGACACGCCACCACGCGCCTCTTTCCTTTCCTCTCCTCTCCTCTCCTCTCAACACTTGCATTTTTCTGTTTATTTTATTAATTATTCAATTTCACAGAGATATCTACAAATAATAATTATTTTAAAAAATAAATGTTAAATGTTATAAGATCATTTTTATATACATAAAAATATTTTTTAAATATATAATTATTTTTTAAGATGATATGAAACTTTATCTATATTTATGATTAAATAATAAATTAACAATTTGATGTTATTTGGATTTCTTAAATCTAGGCCGTTCTCATAAAATTAAGGGTTGTGATTATACTACATAATTATTATTTGGAGTTTAATTACCAGTAATTAATTCACCTGCCAGATCACCATTTTTTTTCTCGTTAATCTTCATTTTTCTCCGGTAATTTTTTTTTCTTTTTATCTTTTTTTACTTTTGACCAATGTCCGTTTCATCTCTATCACTACCGAAGGCTTCAACTCTTAATTCAATGATCATACGTGTATTGTTTAAATAATTTATTAAATAAAATAAATAAATATAGATAAACGTTAGATTATAGTGGAACATAAAATGAAGTAGCGGATGTAATGCCAAACACACAAAAGCTCAAACAACAAAAAATTAAGAAATCGAAGAAAATTCAATTTTTTTTATAATAATCAATTTGACTACTAAAAAATTGCGGTCTTCCAAGTTACACAAAGTTTAAATAGACACAAGTAACTATGATTATCACATAAACGAAAATAACTAAAATTACAAAAATATCATAACAAAATAAATAATTAAAAAATATCCATAAACATATCTAAACGAAACCGAAACACTAAAAACTGACAATACTCGTAAGCCCGTTTTCAAGTTGTCCACTAAATTTGAGTAATTCAAAATCCAACACTCTTGATTTCTAATTTTGCATAAGATGAAATAGAAGATTTAAATTCGATTGTCAGTCACAAGCGGCCGGCATAGCACATCACCAGCAATTAACCGCCATTAAAACATCTCATCTTCATCCCCATCATATGCACATACAAAATGAAGATCTCTGTCATTCCGCTATTTGCATGGATGATTAATGAGAATATTCACTGATTGAAATTTCAAAACCTAGCTAGTCTCAAGATAAAACACTGTTGTCATCAAAACATAGACTAATCCTTAATTTCTGAAAATCTGTATGCATCCAGTTTTGACTATCGATGTATAACGGCCATTATACAAATCCATTTTTCAATAATAATTTGATGGATCTAATTTGAAAGAAATTATTCAGACATGCTAATCTCATGTAGTATTAAAAAAGAAAATACATTCATCATGTTTATACAGTTTAAGAAGAGGAAAAATAACAAAAAAGATAAAACAAGGAAAGAGAGAGGGTGAGGTAGATGATGATTTATTTATTAGTCGGAAATAAATTTAAGAAAATAATTAATTATATGGTATTATCACAACGCTTAATTTTATAGGGGCAGTCTCTAATTAAGTACGTAATTCTAAATTTTGGAGTACCCTAAAAATTCTAGAGGAGCATGATCTGCAATTTTTATAAATTTTAGAGCTATCTTAAAAACTCTAGAGGAGTATAATCCGCATATTTTATATATTTTTTTTGACTGGTGAACTGAAATTCATTTATTCCCTTAAAAGATTATCGTTATTATCATCATTATTATTTGTGTTTTCGGCCTCCTTTAAACTAAACTCGAACATTTATTTCAACAGTCAACTCTCTGCATCCGAATCAAAATGGAGCATATTAAATCAAACATTTTCTACTCCCAGAGTCCCAGGTGTACATTTGATTGATATTGTTTTCTGTTTGAAAAGCATTAATTGGGGTTGATTGACATTTCATGCTAGCTAGTCGAAATGGGCTTGGGATTGAGGAAGATTATATGACGTCAAGTACAAGGAGTATATATGGATGAACCGGAAAAGAAAATAGAAAATCACCCAAAAAAAAAAAAAGAAAAAAGAAAGACACGAAGGGCGGGCCTGGTCATGGAGGAGTTGATCAGTATTTAACTCCTTACTGGAAACAATGAATATTCTGATACCATCATTCAAACTGTCTCTTGCTTCTATCCTTTTCTCGCTCTCTCTCTATCTCTATTCTCCTTTTGTATCCATCTGCATGTTGGTGACCCACTCATTTACTTACCTCCTGAACCTTTTTGTTTCTTTCCCCACAACTGTTTAATTAGTCATTTCATGCCCTGAATTCTCTAAGCGTGCATTTGCCACAATATAATCTTGAATTCAAGCCAAACAACCCCTTAATTACTGTGTTTTTTTTTTTTGGAAATGTGTTTGTTGATGTCTATTTGACCTTTATTTAACCTAGTCCACACGTTCTCCAGCTACGCGATCCTTTAAAAGGTCTTGGTCAACCTGAAACACGGGCAATACGTGGTGGTTTGACCCCGTTTCCTTCTCCGTATGACATTAATAGTTGTTCAAGAGAGAAGTTATGTATTGTGAGTTGGGGATCCCCTCTCTCGTAGCAATGATGGTATATTTATAGGAACTCCATTTCTGACATGAGTGCCGAAGATATAGTAGTTGTGAATTCCACCTAAAGGGGGGTTTTGTTGGGTCAACTGGATGTTTGTTGGGCTCATGTTTGCCTATTGGGCCACAAAATTTTCATGCGGTCGGGTCCAAGTAGAGAAGAGTGGCCAAAGGTGTAATGGACCCTGGTTCGCAATGTGTGGGCGACTGCCCGAAAGACTGATGTATTAATAAGTCGAACATCTTGATGAGTAATAACGTTCGACTGTCCATTTATCCGTGCGGAGGAAGACCGGTTGAGATGTTGTAGATTTGATGACGTTAGTATTGCCGAGCGGTCGATCTTGTCATTTAGTCAACACGTACTGTGTTCTGGAGTCCTAACTAGGGTTAGTATTGTTGACCCTAACCTTAATTTAGATAGGTCTCCATCAATGTTTATCTGTCATGGATCCAAAAAAAATCAAAATTTTAACAAACAAATAATTATGCGGTCCTATTGATCTGTCAAATGATATAATATTAAATAATCAATTACGAGCGATATATTATTTATTTATCAATTACTTGCGATCAAATATAATTGAGACATTAAAATTGGAAACCCTTGATAGACATAATCTCTCAAGCCTTGAGATTCGATCTCGAGACCATCATAAGTCGTCTGACTTAAGTATCCCACAATCATCTTAATTCATTAAGTCGATGTAGCCAACTTGTAATTAACATGTTAATTATATATTAGTCCGAATTATAAGTTGCTTATTTCCACCGGCTTATTGGTATAGCTGGTAGTACGTGGACATGACTCTGCTCTTAGCTTGTAAGGGTTCAAGCACATCGCTCTCTTTCTTTCTGAATAAATGTCAAATTAAGTCATTTTCATATATATATATATATATATATATATATAGAGAGAGAGAGAGAGAGAGAGTAGGATTTTCCTTATTAATTATTGGGGAAGAATATACGGTGTTGTTTATCTAACTAGTCCTTTTCTTTTCAATTCCATATAAATATACTTCTGTTGCAAATTTTGTTTCTATGTGAATTATATTGGCATTTGACCTCACAACGTTGACTTATGGGGCTGCGATGGGAGAGCTTGATTGCAAAAACAGACAAGCAAGCACAAAACGCCAATTCCTGAGGTGCTTCCATGTGTTTTGTAAGTCGGTGATATGCTTTTTAATCTCTCTCTCTCTTGAAGGTGATTGGTTGAATTGATTATAGAGGCTTAATTTAATTAGTCTAAATTAGCAAAATTAAACAATACAACAAAGTTATCCTAACCTTGTTGTCATGACCAAATGAAGAATAATTGCACCTACCAAATATTTAATTATTTTTGGCTCAAAACTGCAGAACCAAATTTAAAATTATTTAACCTCGTGCGCACGTACACATGATCTCTTGCTTCAGTCATCTGTGGACTATGGTGCGACTCGGAGTCGTGAATGAGAAGTGATACACTAGGATTTCTGTGCACGAGGGTCAAGTTGAATTTTGAACCCTTTGTAATGGAGCAAGAAGAGGTTTGCTTGCTGGACTGGGGGTTAGACTTGTCAAATTCAATTTGTTAAAACAAACAATTTTTTTTAATTTAAATTTTAATTCATTTACTATTCAATTTTTTTTATTAAGTTAAATAATTTAAAATATTTAATGTTATCAACTCTTTAAAGAGGTATCGTAAAATTAAACGAGTTTTTCTTATGAAGTTAAATCTTTAAACAATGGTTAGCTCGATAATTAACACCCATGCTTAGGGGTGTCAAATGGAGCTCGTCGTGTTCAATTTTTTTTTTTTTTTTTTTTTTTTTTTTTTTTTTTTTTTAAATTCATATTCGGCTAACAAATTGAGTCAAGATAATTGTTTTAACGAGTTAAGTTTATCTAACTCAAACTCAACTTGTTATGTTAAAAAAAATATTTTTAGAACTTGACTTGCTAAGTAACAATTTTTTTTTTTTTTAAAACTTGAATTTTACTCTACTAACTCAACAAATAATCTTGAACGAACTTTAAATGAGTTAAATTGGAATTATTATAATCACTTGGCCGAGCACTAATTAAGGGGTAAGTATTTACGTGATGTTTTTACTTACCTGTGGCTGTTCGGGGTTGATGCACGCAGTTGGTGCCGTAAGTGAGACTAGAAAGTTCGTTTAGTTAGTAAATTGCCAGAAAAAAGGTTTTATGTTGTAAGTAATTTAACATTTCATTCAATTCAGTGATGAAAATGAAAATTAGCCTTTTGTGTATAATGTCCTTGCCAAAAGATATACTTTAGCCAGCCCAGGTAGGTAGGTGCAATTAAAAGTCATTCAAAGGTTCATCTGCTACTCCTGGTTACCTGTTGCTATGAAGCTATGTAAACACTATTGGCCCATTGGGCTTCCTCTACCTTCATAAGATTATTATTCAGCCCGTCACATTTTCCATTCGCCTTAAATGAGTGTTATTTCTCAAAAAAATAAAAATAAAAAAATGAGTGTTATTCTTCACTTACTTCTATATCTTATAGTTTCCTAAACAACATACGGAACTCCAATTAAAAAGTAAAAAATAAAAATAGGACAACGCTAATGACACAATATAACTTGCTATTTCCACGTGCAAAGTCTTTTAATTAAACTCACATATTGTTTGTTCAATAAAAATAAAATTTTGTATCTTTGTAAATCTCATATAAAGAAATAATAATTTACATTACAGAAATAATAATCTTAAAAATTGAGTTTAGCAATGACGGCCCTTATAGATAAATTTTTGCTAATTGTTTTGTAGTTTAATAAATTGGGCTGAAATATACTACCTATTAATTTTAAATACCGAAAAGCACAAACTTCTTAAACCCCGACAAAACCAACAAAAACCATATAGTCCAAAATCCACACGCCAAACCCCAACCTTTTTCGCCGGAAAAAAAAAACCATCATTTCTAAATCCTAACGATGTCCAAGTTATGGCGAGCCGCCGGCAACCTGCGAAGAGTGGTGGAGACGACGTCGTGGAGGTCATACCACACAATCCAAGCGATACCCCGAGAGTTCACTGGAAAAAAATTAGCCGCCAAGGAGAGAGCCCAAGGCAGAATACCCGCAGTCGTACTCGTCCAAAACGACGTCGCCGGCAGAACTGTATCCAAAAAGAACCTACTCACTACAGAGGAGAAGCAGATTCAGTCGATCCTCCAAACCGTTGAACTCCCGTACTTCTGCTCCACGACTTTCGATCTTCAGATCCTTGCTGGGTCGGGTTCCTCCACTATACTTGAATCCGGTAATATCCTTCCTATCAAGGTAAGGGCTATATAAACTATGAATTTGTAGATACGATTCTTGTTAATATCAACTACAAGTTGTGAACTTACAATTTACTTGAACATATAGTAGTGATATGCTGGGAACTTAGGACCCTTTATAGTCTCAAATTAGAAATGTATCTCTGATTTTGGAACCAGCTAAAATGGAATTACTATATCTAACTTTGAAACAGAGGGAGTACTATTTTTGTGAAACAAAAGAATTTGAGAAATCAGACTCTTTCTGTGGAATGTAGTAATTGAATGGGGTATGTAATGTGTTTTGTATAGGTTCACAGGGATCGAGATACAGGAAAGGTTCTGAATTTGGTGTTCGTTTGGGCAGAGAAAGGTGCAAACTTGAAGGTTGATGTGCCCATTGTCTTCAAAGGGGAAGATGTTTGTCCTGGTCTTAAGAAAGGTTGGGTTTTGTTTTCTCTATTTCGTAATTACTTTTTACTAGTTTTATTATTATTGAGTATATTACATAACAGTCCGTAGATCCGTAACTTTGGGAAAAGGGTTGACAATTTATCAATACAAAATAATATAGTAATTTACTGTTTATCTAATTGAGTATATGAACCATGGTACTTGAAAGGCATATTATTGGAGATAGTCATTATGTTCTAAAAATATATGATTTTCCTGGTATGACATTTAAAGTTACATGTCGCCTAATTATTATCTCCAGTAATGGGGATATCCACTTAGTTGATGTATATTACAGTTGATACTGATACCTTAAGATTTTATTTATTTATTTATTTATTTATTATTATTTTCAAATGGAACTCGGAAATTTGAGGGGAATAAAAGAGAATGGGAAACTTAAATTAGCTGTTTAGCATCTTTTCTCACATTCTTCGGATATGGTTCTTTTTATAACATGTCTTGTAATAGTTGTCCATGCAATCAGTGTGGAGCCCCTCCAAATGCCACTCCAAAAAATCATCTGGGGGAGACGCTGCAGAGTGAGGGAATAGCACCAAATGTTTAAAGTTGGTACCTAATTATTGTTTCCTTAACATCACAAAAAAAAAAAAACGTTGGACATAGAATTAACACTAACTTGTAGTCACTTTTTAGTCAAATCACAAGCAATGTAATTTATATACATTTAGCAGTAAAGGTTCCTTTATCTTTGAAATGAAATGATAATGTCAAAAAAGAGATAATAATTTATGGTTATTGAAATCTAACACACGTGCACTCAGAGATGTTTGTGGGAGTAAAGGAAATTAAAACATTTGAAGGGGCCTAGGATTCCAATGTCTAGCGGTGGAAGAAATGGTTGATGCCTTGGGGAATAGCCTCATGTTGTGGGTCCCAACCCCCATACCTAGTGCCAAACTTACCTATGGAAAAAGAAAAAAAGACGGAGCCTAGTATTCCACTACATAAGTAAACACATCATCATGGAATGCTGGCTAGAATGACCACACAGCCTTGTTTTTTGTTTTGTTTTGTTTTTTTTTTTTTAAATGGTGTGTGGGGATGGAGCGGTTTTAATGATTGATGCTCAGTACATAAAAAGGTTAAGTTTATATTTCATTGTTTGGGCGGTGATCCATTGTATGTCAGGGTGGGTGTTGTTGTCATGACTCATGAGTTTTGTGGCATGAACTTGTTTGCTCTGTGCCTCTTTTTCCATTCATACCCAGTGTGTGATACACTAGAAGATGGTAATGCAACACCAACAGAAGAATCGAACAGAAATCTTCCAGAATGTGGCGCCCCTTCAGATAACACTTTTATCCTTCCCTGTGCCATCATCTCACTCATCTCAAACATGATAAAGAAGAAAAAGAAAAAGAAAAAGACATATATGACAAATGTTAGTAGTTACGACTAACTTGTCGTATATTTGGTGGTGTGTATGACAAATGTTCAATTGGTTGTTTATCGAGTATAATAGTTATGCAGTGTCCTTTACTACTGCAGTATGCATGTTTGTAATTTTAAGAAAGAATTGGACACTAGATTAGTTGATTTGTAACATGCAGTGTCTTTGTTCACGTAACTACCGAGTATCATTCATATCCACATCTTATTCAAGTGGTAAGCAAATATATCTGACGAAGCTAGAATTATATTTGCTGAACATGTGCTGCACTTGTCACCATTTTTCTGTAAGATAATTCTAACATCTATTAGCGTCTCCTTGTAATATTTGCAGGTGAAACTATTAACTGCTTTTAAATTCTGATGTCATTTTAACACTGATAAAAAGACGGAGCCTAGTATTCCACTACATAAGTAAACACATCATCATGGAATGCTGGCTAGAATGACCACACAGCCTTGTTTTTTGTTTTGTTTTGTTTTTTTTTTTTTAAATGGTGTGTGGGGATGGAGCGGTTTTAATGATTGATGCTCAGTACATAAAAAGGTTAAGTTTATATTTCATTGTTTGGGCGGTGATCCATTGTATGTCAGGGTGGGTGTTGTTGTCATGACTCATGAGTTTTGTGGCATGAACTTGTTTGCTCTGTGCCTCTTTTTCCATTCATACCCAGTGTGTGATACACTAGAAGATGGTAATGCAACACCAACAGAAGAATCGAACAGAAATCTTCCAGAATGTGGCGCCCCTTCAGATAACACTTTTATCCTTCCCTGTGCCATCATCTCACTCATCTCAAACATGATAAAGAAGAAAAAGAAAAAGAAAAAGACATATATGACAAATGTTAGTAGTTACGACTAACTTGTCGTATATTTGGTGGTGTGTATGACAAATGTTCAATTGGTTGTTTATCGAGTATAATAGTTATGCAGTGTCCTTTACTACTGCAGTATGCATGTTTGTAATTTTAAGAAAGAATTGGACACTAGATTAGTTGATTTGTAACATGCAGTGTCTTTGTTCACGTAACTACCGAGTATCATTCATATCCACATCTTATTCAAGTGGTAAGCAAATATATCTGACGAAGCTAGAATTATATTTGCTGAACATGTGCTGCACTTGTCACCATTTTTCTGTAAGATAATTCTAACATCTATTAGCGTCTCCTTGTAATATTTGCAGGTGAAACTATTAACTGCTTTTAAAGTCTGATGTCATTTTAACACTGATATAAAGGGCCTCTTTCCCACGTCATGTTAGCCCATTAATTGTTAGTGAGAGAAGTTTATAATATTTTCATCTGCACTTACTGATGCTGTTCTGTGTTGAAGCAGGAGGTTACATAAACAAGGTAAGAAGTAGTCTAAAATATCTCTGCCCATCCGAGCACATTCCTTCAAAAATTGACGTGGATATAAGCAATCTAGATATTGGAGATAGAGTGTCCATGCACGACGTTCAGGTTCATCCATCCTTGAAACTTCTCAGTAAAAATGAAGCCATGCCCGTGTGCAAGATTATGGCTACAAAGTTAGGAGACTCCAAAGCTGCAACTTAGGCTTTTTAAGTGTAGAAGGCATTAAGGTGAGTTTTCACTTCAATATGCGATGCTGGCTTGGTTCTCTAGTCATATGGGTGATCTATTCGCTCTTAATAATTTAAGAAGATGATTGCTATCAAATTGTTTCTAGTTTCGGTTTGGGAGTACACATATATGATATGCATTTCTTTCTTCTCCCTTTTAATTATAACTCATTTTATTTCTTTCCATATCATGTTATTTATCAGCTCTATGTTCGTTTCAGAGAAGTTGATACGGTATATTCTGTAAGTATGAAAATGTATATAAAAAAACCATCCTCCGTTGTGTGACACATGGGCCTGCTGAAAAGTCAAAAGGTCCACAATGCAAAAATCCAAATCTAAATTGAAGCCCAGAACTCATAACTGTTGTGGAGCCCGTGGGGATATGGTCGCAAACTCGCAATTTGACTAGTTCTTTCACTTTCTTCTTTTTATTGTCATAGATAAATGATAATCAAATACTGAAGACTGTGATGGGTCTAATATGAATATATTTGAGTCCAAATGATTCAATAACTTCTAGCAGATTCTCAAATGCGCCACGAGCGACATAGTCATTTCATTTATTATCTGAACTTGACTTGGTGTTGTATGTTCACATTGGAAAAAAAGGGAAAAAAACAAGTGGCGACAAGCTGTAAATACAAATAACTAGTCCTTTTTGTTAAACGGGTGATGCATGTATTTTTTTTCGTCCCGGGGGGGGGGGGGGGGGGGGGTGGGGGGGGACAGAGGAGGCGAGCGGGCGGGCAGGGAGGAGAGAAAGGGGTTGGGTTGTTGTGGTTTGTTTTTGGGGGCAAATATATTTCTTTGCTTTTCCTGTGTTGTCCTTGTAATAGAATTTAATAATAAATAATAATTTTGTACGTTAAAAAAATGCCCTTTTATTTTTATTATAAATTATTCCTTTTATCTTAGATTAATTGTGATATTTCACTTTTCACAATTCTTACAAAATGTACTTGATTATGAAAGAATTGTTTAGATTTCAAAAATATAATTTATTATAGGATTGAAAATAATAAATAATAACATGTTTTAAAATTATTATTTGAATAATATTTACGTTTATATTGATTAAAATTAGATAAACTTAGGGTTCATACATGATACAACTATTATATTCTATTCACTTGAATCAATGACTAGTAGGTTTCGTTGGTTCGTTATGCCAAAATATAGTGACTAAGGCTCCATTTGTTGCAAAAAAAATATTTTAAAAATTTTTCAATGTTTATTATGTTAGGGAAAGTTTAGTCAACAAGAAATTAATTTTTGGTCAACTAAAAACTTTTTGTTATTTTAGAAAAACGACTTACATGTTTAAGTTTGTAAATCATTTTTTGGGAAGTAATCTAAGTTTTGTTTTTTTTTGTCATTCTTCTTAACATTTTTATTTAATAACTCTTATTATGATTTTACTTATTTTATTTTTAAAACAATTACATTTATTTTAATTTGCACAATATATGCATAATTAGTATTTTCATCTTGAATTTTATATACAAACATATTTCTTAAATTTTAAATTTTATTATTCTTAAAAAATTTTAAAACCACTATCTTACTAAATTTTTTCGTATAAAGTATGAATATTTTTATTGTTAAATCATAGTGTTAAAGTTTTTACATGCATACAAGTAAATTCAAATTTTTATCGTAAAATTAAATTATTAAAAAAATATATTATTATAATTAATTTAAAATAACATATTTATTAAATTTATTTCAAAAATCAAATATAAAAATAAATTTTCAGCTTAATTTACAACTTAACCATCAAATATCATAAAATAAATTATTTTCTCAGAATTTTTTTTTACCAAACTAAGATTTATCTTTTAGAAAAAATAAAAAATAAAAATAAAGGAACAAACTAAGATTTATTCAAATTTCCTAAGTAATGAGTTGGCATATTTTAACATGTTACCATAAAGATATCTTAAAATAATGACAATTTTTTAAAATAGTTATTTTGTTACAATTTTTACATAAAGAGAAAGTCTTTTTAATTTTTTTTAAAAAAATAGTCTAAAATTTTATTTATATTTATAGTAACATGATAAATTGAGAATAACATATATTGTATTAAAATAGAAATATATCTCTAATTTTGACACATATGTGTTATTTTGTTTGACAATTTTTTGAATATAAATTCGAACAACATTTCAAAATGTAATCATCTAAAAATTACTTTATTTATGTGTATCACTGTGTGTACTTATTGAAGCCTAAATATTCATTACTTAGGAAAATAATACTCCCTATTTAAAAGGAAACAATTATTTGGAAGTAGTATTTTTTTTTTTTTTTTTGAAAAAAAAGTTAGGACTGTTATCTCAACCGATTTAAAATTGTATTTTAAAATATTTATTGTTTGTGAATTGTGATGAATACATTTCATTTTTTCGTGACGTATTCATGATGAAACATGCAAGTAACAAAGATACTTCTTTTGAATTAATAAGTTCCCTTTTTTTTTTTTTAATGTTTCACCACGCTCTCACGTCTTCCTAGTCCATTCCAAATTTCCAATATTCCACACACTTTCAAATTTTTAACATTACTTAGTTTTTTTAAAATTAGCCGTGAGATTAGGGATTAATCACCGACTAATTATGGTTCAACACAAATATAATATTATCCTCAACAAGAAAAAAAGATAAAAAGAGCTAAATGACCAATAATAGTCAATACAGAAGTGAGGTGGGGCCCATAAATAAAAAGCAACAAAAATAAGCAGAAAACTGTGTGAGATGTGAGAAAAGAATAGAAGATGGGAAGGAGGCTTGACTTCATGAAAACCAGGCGGGAGAGGACGCCCTTGACCACCTTCATTCATTCATGAAGACACAGTCACCCTCTTCCTCTTCTACTACCGAAACCGCGTTCCATATCTATATAGCCAATCATATCAAACTTATAAATGGAGATGACAGAAAATTTAATTTAATAAAAGACTAAATTCAGGGATAGCGGGAGAGGAGAAGATCAAATAAGTTAACTGCTCCGATCACGATTGTCATGCCGCATTATCCGTTTGGGTTTTTGTTAACAATAACAACCGGCCTGTGATCACCCCCGCGGTGGCATTGTTGTGATTTACAAATGCATTGGTGGCAGAATGCCTTGTCTTCTCCCTCATCGTCCTCTCCTTCCTCCGAGAAATCTACGTCATCCGATAGCAACCTCCTTGAAAGTCTAAACAACAATCAGAGGTCGTCTATTTTCTCGTTCGCCGCCCGCGGCTTCGGCTTTGGCTTTCGATCCGAGCAGCGAAGGTTTAGTCGAGCTAGGAAGCTCCAACACCTCGATTACAACCAGCCGCGGCCGTTCTCCAACGATGCTCCGTCGCCTCGCGGCTCCACCGTGGCTCCGCAGCCGCTGCCTCTGCCTGAATTGGCTGTTCTGCTGCGTCAGGACGCGGCGCACGCATTGCCGCCTTCCAATAGCACGGCGAATGTTCGTTTACCGTCTCCGAAGGCTAAGGAAGGGCCGAGTCCATCAAAATGTAGAGGAGGAGAGGAGAGAGAAAAGTCGGATGCTCTGAGAAGAGATGCGCACAACGGCGATACTGTGACGTCGTCTGCGAGGTACATTTGTTCAATTTATTCTTTGCTTATTTATTTATTTATTGCTGTCGCATAAATTTTGTCTAAATCATTCCATTTTTCTTTTAATCGTTCATTTGCTTATAATTTTCTATAAATAATCAGGCGAAGAATGTGAACATATTTTTAAAGTTTTGCGGATTAATCGGTTATCCTTAAATGTTTTTTTATATTGATACTTGGAAATTATTCGTTTGAAAATAAATTAAATTATTCAGGCTCGATACATCATCGTGTTCAATTCAATAATTAAAGGAGCTTAAAACAAATTAAGAACCAAATTTGAGCGACATAATATTCTACTTGATTCACTTTGTCTGCAACCTCGTGCACTTCGCATCTGTAACAGGTTTCATAAGTAATTTTGATGAAGTTCAGATAATTCCCTGAATATTTGCACTATTCGTGTTTTGTTCCGGTTTGTTAATTAGTGACCTCAGTATCATCTAAATTAAGTTGGTTGCGCTTTTAACGTTATATTTAAACCTTATACAAATTTGATATGCATATACTTGTATATAATGGGCTTACAAATGGAAGTTGTATGAGAACTTCATAAGTCTAGGTCAAGTAAATCCCCACAGCATGAGCAGTAAGTTGCAATTTAATTAATGAGTGTTATAATTTCATAAATCAAAAAACTGCATTCAGTAATGCAGCTCTAGCAAGCGTGTCTAACCAGATTACCATGATCGGTAGAGTTGATGTGGAAGCCTCTTCATATGGAACACGCCAAATAGGATGTTGACAACCACTAGTGAAAGAGACCTTCGTGAAACTTTGGTTTTTAAAGACGCCAAATCACATTACCACAAAATATGTGGAGAGCTGTAACTAAGAAGATTAACAAAATTTGACATGACATGGGGTACTTTAATACGTTAGTAATTGTTGAGTTTTGTTTTGAATTTTTGTGAACTGGATCCGTTTATTTACTAGAGTCAAAA
>JAUMHB010053191.1:24961-36277 GCA_032359685.1 Pittosporum tobira
AGAGAGAGAGAGAGAGTCAGAGAGATAGAAGATGGGGCCACCTAAAGTCCAATCCATAGACAAGTCCAGCACCAGAATCGACCTTCCCGAGGATGATGAACAAGACAAAGTCATCAACCAAGGGTGGTAACCAACTCTTGTTCATAATTAATTCATGTTCATTTTCAAATTTTATATATTATTTTTCAATTTGTGATTTGTTTGTTTTTTTTTTTTTTCTCCTTTCTTTGGGGATTCTTGTTTTTGTTGCATGTATGGTGCAGTTTTTCTTGCTTCTACGACTGCTGGGACAGCTGTTGTGACTACTGGTGCTGCTAAAAGCTTTGGTTAATTAGAATCTTAGTGTTTGGGAATGAATTAGTCAAACTATTTGATTATTAATAATATACTCTTGGATGTGTTTACGAAGTGATTAAATTCAGTGGGAAAAATGTTGTGTTTCTATCAAATGATTATGATGAAAAGACCAATTTTTTTTCTTTTCCAAGATTAAATATTCCATTATGTTGAAGTTAAGTGTTGACATTTGACTTTTTTCTTGCGTGGTCGGTCTGTCCGTCTCTTATTTAGCATCTTTGAAACAAAAACAAAAAATTTAGCATCTTTGATGGCGGATTCAGATTATTGAATTATTGAAAATTATGCTTCGCAAGACTTTTTGGACACTGCAAAGCAAATATTTTCCTGTGGTCTGACTGACCAAAAATAGAATGACATATTCTTGGACTAAAAGATCACAGAGTAAAAAACAACGGTGTACTAGGTTTTATGAAAATAATCAGTCAGCTGCAGGCAAACTAGCCCAGACTTTGTCATAGATTTCTATATTTCCAAAAAATAAACTAGCCCAGATGAATGTGGGACTCAATTTATGCGATATAGAAGACCTGTTTTTCATATTTGGTGTTGGCGCAAATACTACCAAAGAGGTATCATTACATTGATGTGCCGATCCCTAATCCGATTTTTATTTTTTTTTAAACAATGAAATTCAATGCTTTTAGCAAGTGGATCTAATAATTACTACTACAGTAGTGGCTATAAGCCAGGAAATAAAAAAAAATAAAATGGAAAAATGACGAAACTACCCAGCTCTCAAACCTCAGGAGTATTGGAAATGATCAACTGTTAACTGGATATATTGTGGTCATGCTCAGAGCCAGTGTAATTTACCCAGCTAGCTAATGCATTGGACCTTCTAATTCTCAAACCAAAAGACAATAGCGTCTACTAGATCTTGTATCACGATTCACGAATTATTTTAATGTTAATAAAATGGAAGATGGTTAAAATTATCAGTTTGACAACTCAACTCTATAGCGTTAGATTGTAATCAGAAACACACACACACACACACACACACACATATAATTGAAATCCAAGTAGAATTTGCGTCTAGTCCGAACTAATAGCAACTAAATGATTAATGTTTGTCGATTGAGTCACATACATGATAAGTGAAGACTAAGCAAGCACAACACTAACTGGTTCGGTAATCAGTTTTAATATAAAAAACTGTTGTGAATGTTGGCATACATTCCATGTCTTGGATTTGGTTTTGCACAATGTGCGTCTTTATAAGTACACCGTGTATTCCTGGCAGTAATTCCCATTGTAAATTATCCAGTTGAATTGTGCTTGCTAATTAATAATCCAATTTTTGCACTGCTTGACTTTTTATATAATCCTATATTTTAAGGATGTGCCAAATGATAAAGAGGTAAATTAATAAATGTTTGGATTGGTACTTTTGAGACTTATGTACTTGGAACATAATAATCAAAAGTACTTTGTTAATCAAATATGGACAATTGCTTGGTGCTCTTGGATTGGTACTTTGTATTGGTTAATTGCTTAATGAAGGACATGACAATACGAATGATCGTACTTTAATAATTAAAGTCGTTGCATGTTGTTTTTAATTACTACAATGCTTGTTCAATTTCAAGCCCGAGCTGGTTTTTGTTTACCAGCGCTCCGTGAGGGGGAAGAACTTGACGTCTTTAGGGGCTTGCGTCTTTTAATTCTATTGGGTGGCGGGGAGCCTCTATTCTAAAGGGAAGCCCAGCCTTAGAATAGAACCACACGTTCTCTGATTGAAACGAAAATCTCCGCTCCGGGAATTCCAGCAGACGTGATACTGGTTCAGCAAACGGACTCAACAATTTCACTTACGGAAACAGAAAGAGTGTTCGGGGATATTGGTCCGATTCCCACCTTACTGGGTGCCATCGCTGGGGCTGGGGCAATCAACTTTTTCTTTCTCAAGTAAGGAAAAAAAAAAACTGGCACTTTCGTACTTTTGAGTATGATCTCTAATTTTGAAATCGAACAAGATGTGTAATCGGTGAATTTGTTTGTTACTTTTAAAACTGCAATGTTTGCCAGTGTATAAATGGAAAGGCAGATTTCTTCTACTCTTGGAAAACTTGTATGGTTTCTGCTTGTATGCTTTAATTTCTAATTTTTTTTTTTTTTTTTTTTAAAAAAAGAGAAGATAAATTCATCGAACTGAATCGAAAAATCAAATTCCAATTCGTCTCAAACCAATACCGAAATCGATTATATGGTTCGGTACAAGACGCCAACCAAAATCTCAATTCAGTATGATACAGGTTCAGGTTTTTCATACTAAGCACTCCTAGTTACCAACACCACCTTCCTCTCGTTCCTTCGTATTGGTGGTTTGTGCTCACTTTATCTCCATCATATATTATCACTGCATCAAATGTCTGCTCTTTTTTCTATTTTCTTTTCTGAAAGTTATTAAGGTGGGTAATAATTACTATATTCCGTGTAGCAATTCACTGTCTCTCTACTCAAAGTTGTCACTTTCTTGTGCGTAGATATGCATGATATTTGATGGGAAAGCATATATAAATGCTCATAAATTCCACATACATAGTTATATATGACTTTACACAAAATAGAAGTGTTTTTAATAAAAAAAATTTTAAAGAGATTGTGTAAAACATAGTATATGTATGTGTGTGTGTTTATATATATATATATATAATAAAACGATATATTAATTGTATCATGATATTTTATGGTAATAAAATAAAATTTTATTTTTAATTTTAAAAAATAATAATTATTTTTTATTTTGGAACGGTGACAATAGCATCTAGACAAAAAATAGGTCAGGTGACAAAATTTCAGTGGAACTCTGTAGATCTAAGTCAAATTTGTGGCACTAATATATCTGCAATCCACTAATTGATAACCTGCTGTTTCTAGATCAATGTAATGAGAGTAATGAAATTGATTGGTTTATTCACCTAGTAGAAATTTGTGGAACTCTGCCATACTCGGCCGAGAGTCAGAGGCATCTTTTTAGTGGCTCTGCCACTTTCAAGTAAACATAATAAACTAACTATTACCAGTTGCTTAATGCGTCTCCTTAGCTGATTTCTCTGCTATAAATAACTTCGAATCGCTACTATTTATTATGATCATAATAAACTCCTTGAGAAAAGTCTATTTAATTGTTCTTGTGACAATACCAGAGCTATGACTCTAATAAGTGCCTATATGTTTTCAAACTTCCACTTGATTTTCCTCTTGTTTCTGGGTAATCTTGTAAATAGTCAACTTGATTATAAGTTTTATGATGCCACTTGTCCCAACTTATCAAAGATCGTAAGATATAGTCTATGGCCAGCCATTGCCAACGATACTAGAATGGCTGCATCACTTCTGCGCCTTCACTTCCATGACTGTATTGTTAATGTAATCAGATTGTCTCATTTACTTAATCTTGTTCACGAAATTTTACCAGTCAAAATCAGGAATTTTGCTAACGTAACTAATGCTGATAACGAATTGACTGCTTATTGTTTTCGCATTTTTGGCTGAGTAGGGATGTGACGCGTCTGTATTACTTGATACTACTAGCACATTCACAGGCGAGAAGAATGCATTTCCCAATAGGAATTCAGCCAGGGGGTTTGAGGTTATTGACAAAGTAAAGGCAGATGTGGAGAAAGCTTGCCCCTCCACTGTTTCTTGTGCTGATATATTGACTCTTGCTACCAAAGAGGCTATTTATCTTGTAAGATCATACTTTCTCAAAAATAAATAGCCAAAAGAATAAAAAATAAAATTTTCATTTTACTAAGTATATCTCTTCAAATTTCTTAGGCTGGAGGGCCTTACTATTCAGTCCCCTTAGGACGACGCGACAGCCTTACAGCAAGTGAAAGTGCAGCTAACAGTGATATCCCATCACCAGTTGAGCCTTTGGAAAACATTACTGCAAAATTCACTTCAAAAGGTCTAGAGTTAAAAGACATGGTTGTGCTCTCAGGTATTTTTATTGCATTATTTTTGATATTTTCCAATGAGCTAAAACATTTTTATTTTTTTTTTTTTGTAATTTTTCATACATGCCAAGTCTAAATACACGAATATTCGTGTAATTCCTAATATGTTATGTTTCATTTCCAAGGTGGACACACTATTGGATTTGCTCAGTGCTCTACATTCAAGCAAAGACTATTTAATTTTGATGGCTCGGGCAATCCTGACCCAAACCTTGATGCATCACTTCTCAGCAATCTTCAAAATGTATGTCCAAATCAAGATTCTTCTGACACTAACCTGGCTCCACTAGATCCGGTTACATCTAACAAGTTCGACAACATCTACTATAAGAACCTAGTAAACAATTCGGGCCTTCTTCAATCAGACCAAGCACTTATGGTGGACAATAGGACAGCTGCCATGGTTATCACTTATAGTAAATACCCTTACTTGTTCTCCAAGGATTTTGTAACATCCATCGTCAAACTTGGTAATGTCGGTGTTCTTATTGGTCAAGATGGACAGATAAGAAAAAACTGTAGATTAGTAAATTAAGAGAAACTATATCACGGACTCGGATATACTGCACAAGGTACAACATGTAATGTTGACTACAATTAAGTAAATCAAGTAAATGGTGGACTCTAGTTAATATCTAAATTTGGCTAAGTAAGTTTTAGTCTTTGAAGTTGTATGAAGAGGCTATGTCGCTGTGACATGGAAGGCATGTTTCTGGGCATATCATGTCACAGGTTACTGATGATGTATATTATAATAAGGCCAGTAGAAGTACAAGATAATTTGCAAGATTCCCAGTGATACGGCTTAATGATACACGAATTGTTTGCCTAATTTCGTGCTCAAAAAAATAAAAAATTAAACAAAAATTTAGGCAATGATGAACAAGAGAATTGCAGAAAAACAGATAATTTTTTTTTTGGGTCAATCAGATTAAAAAGTTTGACTAGATGTTTAGGCTAAATGTCTTGGGTTGACAATCCCTTTGTAAGTTACTAAGCCCAAATCTCGTGTTTAGGGCAAAAGGGCTTAGGATGGAATAAAGTTACTCACTTAGTGGTCTAAGTTTGGGGCCTGCTTATAACTTACAATATCTTTGTAAATCTAAATCTAATCTAAAATATAAATTAAATAAAAAAATGTGCTATTTTTAATGTAAATGAATGAAACAAAAATTGATATTCCGGTTTTTTTTGGGAGAGAATGAGACATTTAAATGGATAGTCTATACATATTATACCAGCACATAGTATATCATTTTATCAATAAATAACTTATATAAAATATTAATTATCTCTAGAGAAAATTTATTTTTAAAACTTGACTGGCTATGCAGACCTTCCATTGGTAGCTGGAAGTTTGCACCCTCATTAAATTTTCTTTGGACAAATAGTTGCCGTTATTTATTTTTTTTAAAAAAAGAAGAAATAATTATTAGTTAAATTTTGTGAACATTTCAAACATTAAATGCATCAATTTGGTTAGGCTTGAACACTAACACAAAATAGTTAGGAAACTCATATTCTTGTGAATTTTATTTTATTTTTGTAAAAGTGTTTAAAATAACATTTTCCCATAATTAATTTGAATTAATATTTTATATAATTTATCAAGGTTTTATTTTTGGGAAAATATAAATTATCAAATGAAATTGGACTATGAAAGTAGGGTCGAGCGAACAGTAGGTGGTGTCCAATCAGAATCACCCTCCACGTCACAACCACCACTACACTAAATACAATAGTCAACGCCACACTACCTGCCAATCAGATCAATGTCTTCCACTTACCCATTTCTCTCCTCAACCGCGTGATATCTCCGCAAAATCGATCCAACGGTCTACACATTCCAAGACCAAATACGCCTCTGCTCCATCAAATCAGATCCACAGACTAAGCCCAAAGCGTACCTTGCGCATCTTAGTATCAGCCACATTAACATTGCTCCTTCAGTTTAAAATACAAACGGTGAGGGTTTAGGGTTTGTCTTCTCTCTCTTCAATTCAATCAGAGTTCAACAAGCTTATACCTTCGATATATAGATACAGAGAGAACATGGCGAATCCCAGGTGTTTCATGGACATAAGCATTGGTGGAGACATTGAGGGGCGGATAGTGATTGAGCTTTACAAGGATGTTGTTCCCAAAACCGCTGAGAATTTTAGGGCTCTTTGTACCGGAGAGAAAGGCATTGGCCCTAACACCGGCGTTCCCCTCCACTTCAAGGTTACTTTTGTCTTTTCCCCCTTCTCTGTATATTTATGCCATTATTTGTTTGTATATGGTCGGTATAATCATTTGTTTGTATCTATCTGAGGCCTAAAAGTTTGTTGTGAAATGTATGGACAAATAATATTGATATTTATTTTAAATGAATAATCTAATATGAGACTGATGCAATTGATGGTCGAAGATTAAGTTTGGTGTATGCGATTTTTGCCTGCTTGCTGCAAGTAGGAGTATTAAACGAGCTGGGCTTTTCGCGAATTAGCTCAAGCCGAGCTTGATAAAGAAACTTAACGAGCTGAATCTAAGCTTCAAAAAAAAAGGCTTGTTTAACTTTTAACAATAACATTAAATTTCCTTATCGTTCATGAAAAAGCTGGGGCTCGGCTTGCTAGAAGCTCATTCGTTTAACAAGCCGAGCTTGAGCTCAAAAAAAGCTCGCTTTACAAATGAGCAGAGCTCGAGCTCCACAAGCTTACTTGGACTCGTTTACACCCCTGCCCGCCATATGTAGATACTACAACTACAACAAAATAAATAGTTAATCCTCATGAGCATGAATATGTTTAGCTTGAATAATAGTGCAGCCCCAAGCGTAGCACTTGAAGACTTTCTCAAGCTGCCTTTTGCCAATCATGTAGTCATTTATTGCTAATCATAACTCAGTCCTTATGCAGGGATCCTGTTTCCATCGCATTATAAGAGGCTTTATGGCACAAGGCGGTGACATATCTGCTCGAAATGGGACTGGAGGTGAATCCATCTACGGGTTGAAATTTGAAGATGAAAATTTTGAATTAAAACATGAGAGAAAAGGAATGCTATCCATGGCTAATGCTGGTCCTAATACAAATGGTTCTCAGTTTTTCATCACCACTACTCGAACACCTCATCTAGATGGAAAGCATGTCGTGTTTGGTAGGGTAGTCAAAGGAATGGGGGTGGTTCGTTCTATGGAACATGTTACTACAGGAGAGAATAATGCCCCCACACTTGATGTTGTAATAGAGGATTGTGGGGAGATTCCTGAGGGAGCGGTAGATGGGGTATGTAACTTATTCAAAGATGGTGACACTTTACCTGATTGGCCAGCTGACCTTGAGGTGAAACCAGAAGAAGTTTCTTGGTGGATAAGTTCCGTGAACTCGATTAAAGCTTTTGGAAATGAACAGTTCAAGGTAGAGGCTGTATAGATATGCTTTATGACTTATGTTTATCTTAGAAAATTATAACTTTCTCCTTTACAGTCCTGACTCATACTACAGTCATCCAGCTAGCACATCTTACTTTCTGAAAAAAGAAAAAGAAAAGAGGAACTCTATGACTAGCATCACTAATAAGGAATTATCCTTTGAGTGATGATAGTCTTATGATTCTGACAGCAAGATAGATTTTAGGTTGTCTATGTGCTTTGAATGGTCATTTTATCTCATCAATGCAAGTTGTTCATGCTGTTTCAATACAGAAGCAAGATTATAAGATGGCTCTTAAGAAGTATCACAAAGCTCTCCGTTACGTAGATGAATGTTGGGAGAAGGAAGATATTGATCAAGGTGAACCATATGATGCGTTCAGGAGTCAACAATATTTCTTCTAATTTAGAATTAATCTTTGTATACATTTTGTGCGACTCCCTGATGTCATTATTTGTGCAATTTACAGAGAAAGGCGATTCTCTGAGGAAAACAAAGTCTCAAATATTTACAAATAGTTCTGTAAGTTTCCTTATTTCTTTATTGTAGCATGAGATAGGTGAAGGACAATTAATTGTTTAGATGTATTATTCTTTTTTTTTTTTCTCAAATATTTACAAATAGTTCGGTAAGTTTCCTTATTTCTTAATTGTAGCATGAGATAGGTGAAGGTCAATTAATTGTTTAGATGTATTATTCTTTTTTTAAAATTTTTAATTTTTTTTTTTTGAAACTTCTATTTGAAGCGGCTTCTGAATCCTTTCGATTTTACTGATATAAAAACTCTTCTTAACTGATTTTTTAATTCCCCGTGTAATCATCTTGAGCCTTTCAATTTCAATTTGCTGCCACTAATTGTTTCTGGTGTGTTGCTGTTGTCAAATGCTTGTACTCTTTGGATTTTCCGGGTTGAAGCATTAAAAAAATGATTCGACTTTGGATTGGAAGAAGGTTGTAATTTCTTGAGTTTAAAAATCCTGAGTTGAATACGTAAGAAACTTGTGCATGAATTTTTGGGAGCAAGATGTGTGTTTTTTAGTTTGAAAACTTTAAAATGAATGCTGTTAGGGTTAATTCCTGCTTGGTATGATATTGTTTGCGATATCTTAGGTAGATATGGGGACAAGCATCTGTCTTTTTAATGTTTGTGTGTGTGTGTGTGTGTATAAATTGCTATCTACAAATGCTTTGTTTAGGGCTTCATTTGCTTTTCATGTTATGGCTCTCCTTTTATTTGCCAAATCAATGATGCTTCACGTGTCTAATTTAGGCCTGCAAATTGAAATTGGGAGATCTGCAAGGAGCAATGTTGGATGCAGACTTTGCAATCCGTGACGCAGAGGATAATGTGAAAGCTTATTTCCGCCAAGGCCAGGTTGGTGACCTCAACTGATAGAAACATAGTAATCAGTAGGCCACGGTGCATTATTGTCAAAAAAAATAATATTATGCATTTTATTCATCTTTATCTGCTGCGCAATTTGGATTGTGCAGATTTTCCTTAATATGATGTATACTCCCTCCATCCCAATTAGTTTGCAACATTTTGATTTTTCACAGAGTTTAAGAAATGTGTTTGATATTATAATTTTAAAAAGGGAAATAATGATTGAAGTAGTAATATTATAATTTAAATAATGAAGTAGTAGTTAAAGTAGCGGGGTATAATAATGATATTATAATTATAAATAGGAGAATAATGATTGAAGTGGTGGGCCATATTTGATAAAGTAAGGGTAATTTAGACAATTTATATTCTTAAATTTTCCAAAAAAAGAAGTTGCAATCTTTATGGGACGTCCAAAAAGGGCAAGTGTTGCAATTTTAATGGGACGGAGGGAGTATATATTTTGTATGTAACTATGTGACTTATCTTTTTATTTGTCAGCGTGGTAGTTTACTGGGAATACTTTCTTAAGATAGTTATAGTAGTTAAGTCACAATACTGTTAAATAAGATAAAAAAATCTTGAACAGGTCTGTACCTTAAGTTGTTCCATATGGGGTTGTGAGTACAGCAAGTTTCAGCCGAAGACACTGCGCGTAGAATTTTTAATCGTCTAGTAGTTATGATGTTCTACTCTTTTACTGGTGTGCCTGTTCATGTGATTCATAATTGGGCTTTTGAAACTTGAATTTCATAACAAGAGGTGTTATCTTTGCCTTTCAAAATGAGGATCATTTCTCTAGTGATTATGAACCTCCATTGCTGCTTGGTAGTGACCTAAGGCTCAATTAATGATCTTCTATACTGAGGCTATATAATTCATGCTGATGGCGGTATATCAATATGAGAAGAATATGGCTGCATTGCCTGTTTTGACATTTATGTGAAGTGTGATCAAAATATACCCCACAAAATCAACAAAACAGTGACCAGAAAAAGGATAAAAAATGAGATGATATACTGAAATTAAAACATTTCAGAACCAGCTGTAACATATGGTTAATATGATAACCTGCGAAATACGAATTTCTTGGTTTATCTTGCTTTCTTATTTCTATATTACTATTTAAACCTTTTAGTATTTACTCCCATATTTTTTCGCATCTCTATGAGCTTTTCTATTTATGTTCCCTTAAATACCTACAGCAGATCCATTTAGTTTTGTTTTCATTCAAGGGCTACATTGTTGTTGCTTAGTAGTTCTAGATAGTGTGTAACATGGACTGTTACCCAAATGTTGGGAATCAGAATCCAGCATGGTTTGAGGAACATCATACCTTATGTTGAGTGGATGATACAAATACATAGCAGAATATTAGTAATAGAACACTTCATAAATCATTTATTAGTTTTGATTTCTTTTGGGCTATTGTTATGTGCAATTGTACAATTAAGAAGCTCTTACACTAGCTTTGGACAGATGATGTCGTACAAATGTTGTTGTATTTCTCTTCCAAAGTCCAAACATACATGTACTTCTTTTACACCTGTTATTCAACTTATGAATCAGTTTCTCTCGATTTCTATCCATAGTTGTCAACCCATGAATCAACTTGTATCTTGATTTTTAAAATTTTTTTGACTTATGACTTGACTTGCGCATTGTAAAAGTTTTAAAACTAAGAGAAGATTAATAAAAGAATTATAGCTATACATTAAAAAAAGATACATGTAAGAAGAAATGTACAAAACCTAGGGTCAGTTTGATACAAAGAAAACATGTTCCAGAAAGTGTTCTTTGGTAAAACGTTTTCTGAGAAAATAGTTTTCGAAAAAATGATTTATTTTCTGATGTTTGATGGTCAAGCTAAAAATGAGGCTAAAAATGTATTTTATATTTGATTTTTGAAATAAATTTAACAAATTATGTTATTACAAATTAATAAAAGTATATTTTAATTTTTTGAATAACATAAATTAAGTTCTTACAATGAATTTTTTTTATTTATTTGTATGTATATAAAAACTTAACATATGATCTAACAATAAAAAGTTCATTCTTTATAGGAATTTTTTTTAATAACATAGTGGTTTTAAAAAATTTTGAGAATATTAAAATTTAGAAAATATATGTGTATATATAATTCAATACAAAAATACTAATTATGCATATATTGTGAAAATAAAAA
>JAUMHB010053192.1:0-13424 GCA_032359685.1 Pittosporum tobira
AAAGGCTAAGAGACTTTCAAATAAGTATTTAGATTTTGTGAAGATCGTTATAAGTATGACATATGTTTTATTCTCTTTTGTTAATTCCCAATTTATTGGTAATCTTCTGAAATTTTCAGTTATATTATAAATTTCATATAAAATTTAGTATAATTCTAATTTGTTCAATTCTTGATTCTATAGAACACATATTGAATTTTCTACTAAGTTTTTTGATTTTTTTTCTCTAAATATGACTAAAACATCGATTTTAGTAGATAATCTGTGTGAGACCGCAGAAAAAAAAATTGAGATCTATGTATGTTATTTTGATTATGTTATTTTTTTATGATGATGTAAGTAATGAGATAAGCACGATGTCAGCGATTATGCGAGCATTGAGGTAAGCTATGATACAAGGGATGAAGTAAGTAAGTGATGTAAAAGGTGAATTTAAGTTTGAAACCTCATTTAAGGAAACAGATATCACCATTGAATTCAAAATGCCAAAATTAATAGGAAATAAGTGTAATATTGATATAGTTTGGAAATAGTAATTACCATGTCGTTTATATACCGTTCATTATTTCGCGAGACATATATTATATAATTGCTGGAATATTTGAGAAAAGAAAAAAAAAAGAAAGAAGATTTTTATTTTGGTTACCATAAAATCAAGACACACGTGAGGCTTATGTATCAATAAAGAAGTGGAAAAAAATTTAATCTTAGACCACTTAAAGGAGGCTTACGTGCAGAAGGGAGCAGTACTTAGCTCATTTTTCTTCAGCAAAGAAAGAGAGGAGAGGAAGTTTTAAAGGGAGAATTAGAAAAACTCAAAGAAGCACCCAAACTTCTGCAATTTTTAGCAAGATCCAAGCTTATCCTACACATATACACCCACTAATACACTCATCTAAGCCATAAAACTCCAAATACTACTCAAGATCTTTAAGTTAGAGGCTGGTTTGAAGGGAACATAAAGGCTTGGAGGCTAAACAAGCTAGGGGGAGGAAAGAATAACAAGGATAAACACTTATTTCATAAGAAATGTAAAAGTTTCAGCCTTAATTTATGCTTTCCATGGTTAAGTTTATGTGTATTGAAGGTGATCATGTGATTAAGAACAAGTATTGGTAGCCTAGTTGAAGAGTTATATGTTGGTTTGTTACAAAGGAGGTTCTTGTATGTTCATAAATTGCACAAAAATTAATTGGTTTATCAAATGGATATGAAACTATTATTTGAAGTAATTGAATAAGTTTAGATGATTCCCAAAAAAGTTCAAAATTTTTGGAGTTCATTTAGTATTTTAATAAATTGTTGGAAGTGACTGTTGTATGTTTTCTAATGGAACTGACGAATTGGAATCAATAGTTTATGTTCAAAAATATGTATGACATAATATACTTGTGAATTATACACGAAACATTTTGTGAGCATAGATAAATTGATAAGGGACATATCTTCATAATGCTGTTTTAGGAAATAAGGTCTTTTACTATTTTTATAAAATGCTAGAAAACGCATGTAGAAGCTTTTTGGAAAATTTGGAAAAGTTGATTTTTGGTCAAGTTTGAAAACTCGTGTTTAGAATAAATTGACGAAACTTTTTATGTTAAACTTGGGCAAGTATATTATAATTTTACAAAAATAATGACTCCATTTGAAGTCATATGGTATTTCTAAAAATACTCAAAATGTACCGCTGAAGGTCACTGTAAAGTTGAATTTTCTGCAGAATTTTCTAACTTTAGAAAGCGATATCTTTTCCAAACGAACTCAGAATTGAGTCATTCTTGAGCCTATATAAAAATATAGAAGTGTAGAATATAGAGAAATTAAATTTTTAGCTAAACAAATTTTGTAACAGAAATTCGTTCATATGTGAGTGCCACTAATGCAATAAACTAGAAATGGCCAATGAAGTTATGAAATCTAAAGCTTGAATGATACACTAATATGAGAATTTTATGTACATAGCAACCTATTTAAAGGTTTAAAAAAGCTCTAAAAATGATTAGAGTGAAAACGGAAGAAATGAGTTAGACGAAGATGAAAAAGAGAATGTAGACGGAAACGAAAACGGAAACGAAGGTTAGCTGACAAGCACGACCGGGCGTAAGTTTTACTATAGCAGGCAAATACACTTTCTGCCAGTCTTTTATGTGCAAGTTTATTTTTTTCATTGCACGCCCATGTTGAATTGTCATGTATGCATGAGATTTAAATTCCTTGTATGTTTGGACGTTGAGCACTTCTACCCTGCTTAGTGTACCAGTATGTGCATAATGAATGTTTTATGAGCCTCAATGATTATAACGAGATCTAGTATGCTTAGTTGAATTTTTAACTGGAGTGAGTCTAGTAAATCCACCACAAATGATTAATTGTAAAAGATGTATGTATGTGGGTGACGTCCCAAAAGCGAGATTATAGCGATGTGCACACTCACGCTAAACAGAGCCTGCGGTCCTAAGTCCCCGTTTGTGCAAGATCGGGAAGAACTGATGAGTTTGAATATTTTTCTTTACTTGAATAAAACCAGGTAGAGAGGTTAGTTGTAAGTTGAACATACTTTCTGAATTAATTTGAATGTTTGCATGATATATTGCTCTAAATCATGCTAGCGATGATTTGCATGTAGACTTCATTGTATGATCGTAGGTCCAAAATGAATGCTTTTAATTATCAAACTATCTAAATTTTTATTAATTGTTGACGATGAAATTATGTTAGCTTTAAGGATTTTGTATTTGCTGAGCTATTTCACTCATTCTTGCTATGGTTGAATATTTTTTTTATAGTTAGATAAGATCGAATCGAGTAACTAGCTAAACAGAGTGGAACGAGTTAGACACTAAGGATTTGTCTAGCCCAAGGTAGAAGAGCTGAAGGGAGTGATTTTGACTGATCAAATATTGTAATTTATTTTAGAATGTTTATAATATTAATTAAATTCTGTTAGAATGTCATTAAGGAATAACTGTAATTTATTGTGAATTTGGAAGTCTGAAGAATAGTTTGACAACTGGTCTGGAAGTTTGGAAGTTGTACGGAGGTCGGGGAATCACAATCTATTTACTGACGAGTTTTGATATAGTTTATTTTTGAAATCATAGAAATTGTCTTTTGTCAAATTATTTGATTCTTATTTTTCTGGGAAGGCCATGATTTTGTCCACAAGTTTTATTCTTTGATTTATTTCTAATTATGTAATATAAATTATTAAATTTCAGGTTTTTTAACACTAGCTTCTGCTGTAGTTTTTATTTTAACAATTTATGTCACCTATATTCTAAATTCTTTTTCTAAATCGTCGATTGTTGAAACTGAATGAATTTTATATTTTCAGAATCCTTGAAGAGTCTTCTATTATGTTTATGTTTTGACTTTTTATTATTTATGGCTTTAATCTGGTCATAGTTGAACTTTTGATAACTACTATAGCATATTTTCAATAGTAAATTCTTATTTTCAAAATATGATAACTGTCTAATTTTAAATCTAATTTATGTGATTCATAAGGCCAAATTAGACCTCTTGAAGTGTAGATTCTGTTAGTAATTTCATATTTGTAAAATTACCTTAAGATGATACTGATATGATCATATTAGTGGACTGAGGTCTTAAAAATATTTGGACAAATTTAGGATTATAACTTCTACAGATTGTGGTCGATTCTTTAAAACTTAAACGAACATTTGGGTTAGTTTAGAATTATTTTTCTGATTTATAAAAGTTATTATGGAAAATCTTTTAGGTTGTAACTAGGGTTTTATTTGATAGATTGGACATTTGAGGGTGAGACTTTATGGATTCAAGCATATATGAGTGAGTTAGATTATCATGTACGGATGTTGTACTCGATTCCTTTGAAAATTTGATTATTTCTAATTACGTTAATATTTGAGATATTGATTTATAATTGATGTTTGAGATATTAATTTACTATCGAATTATCGAATTACTAAACTATCAAATCATCAAATGTTTGAACTATCAAATTTTAAAAATTGGTACTTCGGGTACAACTGAGCTAAGACACTACTGTCAGTGACGGTGCTTGAATGTTGCTGGGCTAGTTCAGGATGAATGGTTTGGACTAGTGGTCATAACACATCAAATTTTAATAGTCTGATAGGGTGGTATTAGACAGGCCACGATTGTAACACCCCGGAAATTCAAAAATAAGAATTTATGAAATTTCATCGATTGGGATTATTAAAATGAAGGTTGTATGGAATGACTTTTTTAAGAATTTAAATTTTCTTTGGGATTTAGAATTTATAAAGGATCGTTGCATGGTCGGATTTTGAGATAGGAAATAGTGGCCCAAAGTGTTATGGAAATGAAGAAGTTTGAGGAGGTTCTAGAATGGTCAAGAAAATTTCCTAAAGGTTTTAGAGAAATCTAGAAGGTCCTAGAAAAAGATATACAAAAAGCTACCAAATAAGAAAATTATATGGAGAATTTTAGTTATGGACATCTTTAAACATGTTAGAAGAATCTAGAAAAATCCAGAAAGACCTAGAAACTTCTAGACAATGGTTTTGTTAGACAATTTAAAATCTCATTGATGTAGATCATCCTAAATTAAGGTTAGGGTTTCCACCTTGACCCTAATTAGGGCAACGTGGCACCCCACGTGGCAGCTTAGCGTTCGCGTAGCAATGTGGCATCCGATCGGCCATCCTCAAGGCTCGGCAACTCGCCTCGCTCAAAGAAACTCATCTGATCGGCCATCCTCAAGGCTCAGCACCTACCTCGCCCTAAAGCAGCTCATCCGATCGGCCATCCTCAAGGCTCAGCAACCCACCTCGCTCAAAGAATGATCAGCCCCGACATTTGGCTTCTAGAAAGCTCAAAGCTCGGCCAATCGGCCACCAAAGGGTTTCACACCCGCATCAGTCCGCCCAGACCATCGTCGTCAGGGACTCCCAAACTATGCATCTTCGGCCCAGACCTAACAAGGTAGAGGGTACACTCCGCCCCATCGACCGGGCCTGGCCCTGCCTAGTCCGGGTCCAGCAGCCGAAGGCCATAAAACAAGTTCACAGACGGTGTCCAATCAGCTGCCTAACCCTGCAGCCCTGTCAACTCAAAGGAGGCGCGTTATACATGTTGTCAACTCGGAGCAGGCGCACCATGCCTACTTTATTGGGCTACAGGTCAAGGCAGAAAGTCTACAAATACCGCCTCACCTGCACAGGTTAAAGGGGCATTTTTTCGACTGGATTCTTCCCGACACCTTTTCAACTCCCTTTCCGCTCGAAACCCACAAGAGAGCCAATACCCTGCAACTCACCAGTAAACTCGTCGAAACAGTATACTCTCTCCAAACTACACAAATACTCCAGTAATCCCTTCCCTCTCCCACTCAATATTTGGGTTATCACCTTAATCCTCGCTAACTTAAGCATCGGAGAGGGGAACGAGGGAACAAATGTATGAACCCGAATTTATTAGCGAACAATTAATAATATAAAATTCTATTTTTATGATCAATGGAATTATTTTCTGCCACACTACATTTTAGAAAATTGAATTAAAATAAAAATATAATGATCAAGGGCATTTTGGTTATTTTGACAAAAGTTATGCTCAAGGGTATTTTGGTCATTTTAACAAAAGTTGTGGCCAGGGGCATTTTAGTTATTTTGACCCAATAGTTAACAAATGTTCAAAATCATAAAACGACCAAAGATCTGGAATCAATGCAGAAAAATAGTGAATCAAAACGCCACTGGATTTTTTATTTGACGTAGTCTAGAGTTGACTTTTTGACCGGAGTATCGTATGGAAAAATGGACAGCGCCGTTGGAATCACAGTGTGCCAAAACATAGGGATAGAGTATAATATTATATTTTATAATTTTTAACTTTTTAAGTTATTATTTAATTATTAAATTAATCGGTTCGCAAATTGAGATAAAACAACATTTTAAATTTTAAATTTTCAGCCAGTTGACCAGGTGGGGTCACTGATGCGTAGGCCCCCAGAACTTTTGTCATTTCCTCAATTTCCCCTTTTCTTTTTCTTTTTTTCTTTTTCCCTTTTCTCCCTTTTTCTCTTTCCCCCCAAACTTTCTACAGTTTCTGAAAGTTGCCAAATCGGTAATCCGTCCCTTTCTTGCATCAATTGAAGGTTGGTTAACGTTGCCCTAGGTCTATATAACACAAATGAACCAAACCTTAACCCACATTGCAGCCGCACAACTCAAATTTTGATTTTTAAAAATCGTTTTTTGTTCTTGCTTCAGGTAAGAACCAAAGCCCTAATTTTTCAATGTTAATCATTAAATTGACAGTTTAGAAAGAATCTAGAGGTCCAGTAGAGTTTATTTTCCTTTTGAATCAACAAATTTGAGCACCCATGGACTCGAATTGACTCGATTTTCAGAACCCTAGGGTTCTTGATAATAATCGATCAATCCGTGTTGTGTAGTGCCTCACGGATCGATTTAAGTGTTTAATATGATTCCTTGCAGTATAACAATCATTTACATGTTTTAAAAATGGGATTTTGTGTTCAAAAATATGATTTTTATTTTTGGCCAGAGTTGTAACCGTCGATCATGGCAGACTGGCCAGAGACGGAGAAGACAAGCCGGGGAACCTTAAATCCAGTGAATTAGCTCGAGGGGTCGATGAATTCGTGCCTATCTTGAATTTTCACCAAGGAAATCGGGACTCCCCGTCAATTTCTCTGTGTGTGTGTGTGTGTATGTGTGTGTGTGTGTGAGGTAAGGGCAGCTTCTTGCCCGTCACAGTCGTGTCTGCCGGCCGGTGAGGCTACCGCTCAGGCGACCGAAGGCGAAGGAGAAGGAAATGACCGGTTGATCAGTCAATGGTTGACTTGGTCAACTACCTCTTGACCGACCTCCTGGCCTGCATGGCACTCCCATGGGCGACCGGGCCGCAACGGCCAATTCCTCAAGTAGTCGGATCTGGGAGGGGCCGACCAGTCAATAGTCGACTTGGTCGACTGTTATCCCGACCGACCATTTAGTGCCGACCTGTCTTGAAGGCCGACCAGCTAGTATAGCCTAACAGCAAGGATGCGAAGAAATGGTCGACCGGTCAACCAGCCAATGGTTGACTCGGTCAGCCGTTGTTTGACTAAAATTATTTTGGTTCTGTGATTATTATTCTCTCATGATTACTATTATCATTATTTTCAAAAAAATTAAATTACTAAAATACCCCTTGAAGGCATATTTATCAAAATACCCTTCTGCTTAAAGGACAGAGATACCCTTATGTGTATTTTACCAAAATACCCCTTTGTAGTAAATTACTAAACTGTCCTTATGGCATATTTACGAAAATGCCACTGCAACATATTTACAAAAATACAACTGTAGCATATTTACAAAAATACCACTGCAGCCTAATTACTAAAATATCACTGCTGCATATCTACTAAAATGTCACTGTTGCATATTTACTAAAATGCAATTGTTGCATTATTTATAAAAACACCATTGTTGTACTAATTACAAAACTGTCACTTGCGCTTATTTATTACAATGCCATTGAGTTGGTAAAATTGGTAAAGAACATGTTAAAATTATTTTTAATTTGGAAATTTAATTCTCTTAAAATTGGAAAATATTATATTCAATTAAATTCTATTTTATTTAGATAATAAATTAGAATACTTAAGGAATATTATATTAATTCCTTTTAATGATTTAAATATCATTACGATGTGTTTACACATTATATTTATTATTTTTAAATATCATATATTTTTATATACGAATGTTATTTTCATTTTATATCCGAACAAGGATCCGATGAAGTATTTTAGGGTCAAGAGTACCCCGGGATAAATACGAGAATAAATTAGACGGAATAAGTCAAACGACAAATTGTCAAATAATGACAATTTGCCCTTTGAAATTTTGTGTGCGTTCATGTCAATTTCAATTAAGGATCCCATGATGCTTAGTATTATTTTGAGAGTGAGCGATATATTTTAAAACAACGATACTAATGTTAGGCTGTTATTATTATAGGAACGTACGTGAGTGAGAAAGGGAGACCGTCGAGCACAAAACGCGTTACGTGGAAAGTCAAGGAAAGTTTTGCTAAGACAAGTTACTATTCTCCACTTATATATAAGTTATTGTTCACTTATGTATACCATTTATTTCAGCTATTAATATGTATGATTTACTTTCCAATATACGTATTTGCCATGATTATACAAAACTAAATTACTTGTAAATTATTTATTGCTTCAAGTTAAATTCTTGAACTTGTCTAAAATGATTATGCATGTCTACCATGTATAAGCATGTCATATTGTTGTAAGCGTTTATCATTTCACATGATTCATGATAATTTGAGATCGAATATTGAACATAGTTAAAGACCGGTGTACCAGGACTCTACATGGTTAACTCATGTAGCTGTGACGTATACAGGCACGAGTTGTTAAACTTGATTGTGTGTCGAAGATGACGAAATGACTTAGTGTTGGGCAGAGATGCCACCCAATGGATGTTCAATTATTCAAAATGTTAAATGTTGAATGGCATGGTATGACATTTACTCGTATATCATGCATGCGTTGATGAAATTCATATTAACTAGTGAATTCAAATATTAAAGTTTTAATGATTCAAAACTATACCGTTTTATCTTTTGACTGGAAGGATCATTTTATACAAAATAGAATAATTTCTTGCTGAGCATCTTTCACTCATTCTTGCTATGTTTTTATAAACCTTCCAGAAGCAGTAGAGCGAGGCGAAACCTCAAAATGGAAGAGCAAAGTAGAATATTACTGAGATGTTTCCCGGATTTGTCTAACTTATAATGTGTAATTGAATATCGTATGACTCCTATTCGTACACGACCTAGTTATTGTAAGACCTTAATTATTTAAATAAGCTTATGCTTCCACTGTGTAAATTTATTCGTATATGAGATCCTTGTAAGATATAACAGAATGAGTTGTCAAATATTGGCAACTCAGAAATGCTGAGATGATATCTGACGACCCGATTTTCACGAGGATTCAGTGGTGAAAATTTGGGAGCATCACAAGTGTTGCCTGTATTTTAGGTTTGCTTGCTCCCGTCGACGTTTGCCCAGCTAGAAACGAGGTTTGGACTTGGTTGCAGGTCAGAGTGGTCAAAACAATTGGCGCTAGAAGGAGGGGTTCTCTGCCTTACACGATCTACCTCCATACAAAACCCTTTTCAGCACACATGTCAGCTCATCAGAGCATTGCAAACACCACACCGGAGATGCACGGTGCCGGAAAAACATGTGCAACGATTCGTAGGCCCCGGGAAAAATAGGTCAATGAGGCTCCACCCAACACCGGGGACAGCATTCCCGAGATAACCCCCTCCGGCTCTTAGCGTCGCTCTTAAGGGCAAAGGAGACGCGACCGGAGGCGACATAAGAGGCACCATGACGCTCGAGACCTCCTAAACTCTTGCCAGAATGAGAGGCTCGTAAAACTGCTCCAAGAACATCACTACTCTCAAAATCGAGAGGCTGAGGGCAAATGCGTCATAGAGGATAACCGGCCTCATCAGACCAGTGCCCCATGTGAACACACCCGCCCAACCACCCATCATCCCCCTCGGACAACTGAGTCTCGACACCAGGTGCCACAGCATTCACACTAGAACAAGCGAACCCAACCCCAGTTTACCCAAAGACCTGAGCGGAGAGAACTGGAGGAGTGTAAGAAGAGAATTGCGTCCCTTGAGAAATTACTTGTCGATTGGGAGATTATGCCAGAGTACCGGCCCGGGAGGCATCCGATTCGCCTTACCCGAGGCTGGCGGTAAATTGCTCGTCGAATTCTCCCCGACACCTGAACAAGCACCCCGGCCATCTGAACCGACAGCTTCAGCATCAATTTCTGCTCAACCTCACGACTCAGCGTCGAAGCTATAACTGAAGAAAATGACGTCGTTAATAAAAGACTGAATACCTAGTCCTTGTAGAATCCGAGGTTCCCGACCTCATTGATCGCCCGAACTCTAGGACCCTCGAAGACCAAAGTCTCAAGACCCAGTCCTTGTAGAATCTGAGGTCCCTGACCATCGAACCTTGTTGATCGCTTGGACTATGGATGATTGTAAAATTGAAGCCTCAAGATCAAAGATCAAAGTCTCAAGGCAAAAAATCAGTCTCCACGCTAAAAATTAAAGTTCAAGAAGGAGGAACGAAGCTTAAGGCGGCCTCGCCTGTGATGATGAGCGACACATTATAAATGAGGGTACATTGTTCTCCTTGTGTTAGCCTATTTCAAGATGAGACCATTCTCGAAGAACTATATAGCGAAGGAAAGATTGGCTGAGCAATCTTCATAGCATGACCATACATTGTAATAGTTTGCTCATAAATGACAAACTTCACCAGTCAGGCAAATCTTCATTTGCACGACCATGTATTGTAATAGTTTGCTCCCCTACATACAATGAACTTACTTATCAATAAAAGTTTAGTGTAATTAAATAACTCATGGTCATGTACATCTTATACGCTCTATCCGCGCGGCCATAAACAATTGGTTCGAAGAGCACGAAGAAACGTTTCTCCTAGGCTCCATCTGCACGGCCACAAAAGCTTGGTCCGAGGAACACAAGTAAAGTAATCATAACTATGCTTCATTTTCTACCTGTGTGCCTCACACTTGGCCCGGGTGCACAAGTAAACAATTGCAATACACACACCTTAGCACAGTTATGTCACTTGCACAGAGGAGCATAAGTAAACTTATCATGCGTATCACTCACACGCTCCATCCACGCGGCCATAAACACTTGGTCCGAGGAGTACGAGTAGACTAACCATGCTTATGTTTCGCTTACACGCTCCATTCGCGAACAAGTAAACATAATCGCAAATACAAGTTCCTTGGCACGCTTATATCACTTGGTTCGAGGAGCATAAGTAAACTAATCATGTCAGTCACTTATATGCTTCATCCGCGCAGCTATAAACGCTTGGCCCGAGGAGCACGAGTAGACTAACCATGCTTACGTTTCACTTACATGCTCCATCCGCGCACTAGTGAGCATAATCGCAAGGCACTAACCCCAGTCGGCGCTACCCGCCCAGCCTAGGGGGCTACTACAAGCTCTCAACCCGGCACTACTCTCACAGTTACTATAAGTTTCACCATACCTAAGGTAAACCATAAGCATGGTTAAATTGGGGGGCATACTACGGATAGCTGCCCGGGTCACTTGGCTTAATTAAACAGCCCAATTTAATTCAAAATCAAGACCCAGTTGTCCAACCGGTATTTCAAAATAAACTTGCTCGGTTCACCCCGGTAACACTTAGTTATTTTTCAAAATTATGAGCTATCACACTTAGCGGACTTTCAGATTTTAATCTTCAAACAAGTCCCAAGCTATTACACTTGCAAATTTTATCAAAATTGTAAGTGACCGACCAGTCTCAGCTTGAACGAGTTAAGTCTTATGCAAAAGTTGGGCTCAACACTTTATAAACATTCATTATCCAAAAACAAGCATTAAGGAACTCAAATTTACATTTCATTAACAGCTCGGAAGAGTTACAATGAAATTCAAAATTTATATTTCATCAAAATCAAATATTCTATTGCTACAAAAGTCTACGGTCCTATCCTTTTTTACAGCTCAGAAGGCAGACCAGGCAGCTTATCCTCCTTTAGAGCCGGCCTAGTGAACTTCTCAACGGCTCCCCCTACAGGCTGATTATCCGTCGGCTCGTCCTCGAGCTCCAAAATTAATGGCCTCTGGATCCTCCAGAAGGTCCATGACCATCTTCATGTCCATGCCCCTTCTAGAGCCCCGACAGACCGCTCTCTCAAATCCCTTAAGAAACTGGCCGGCCGAAACATCGAGGATCATCTCCTGGCACTCAGCCGAGCCCTTGAACTCCTCAACAGCCCTATCGAAGGTCGGCCTCCTTGATCTTCCAGGCATCCCGCTTGGCTTCGAGCCCCTTGTTGAGTGACACTAAGGTAGCTTCCGCTTGTACGGCCCTCGCCTTGACAGCCTCGGCCACCTGCAGCTTTAGGGAGAGTTGTTTCTCCCTCCCGGCGACCTCCACAGCTGCCCTGGCAGTGCTCTACTCGACCACCTTCAATTTTAGGGAAAGCATCTTCTCCCTCCCGGTGGCCTCCACGACGGCCCTAGCAGCACATTCCCTGACCGCCTCCAGCTTCAGGGAAATCATCTTCCCCATCCCAGAAGCTTCTGCGGCAGCCTTGGAAGGCCCCTCCTCGGCCGCCTTCAGCTTCTACTTCAAGCCCTCCTAGACGGCCCCTCCAGTGGCCTCCACCTCGGCAGTGGCCCCCTTCACGACGCCCATAATCCATCTCATCCCCTGCAACAATAAGCTGGGCAGATTTAAAAAGAAGAACAAACAACTGTCGAATGCATGAGGAGAAAAATAAATTACCTGGACCACCCAAAAGGCCCCGTTTAGGGCACAATCTTAGTAGGAGGTTGAGTTGGTCTCCTCTTGGTCCCTTTCTAATGGAAAATTCTTCAGCAGGGCCTTAATGGCCACCTTCCCCCGATTAACATCCAGCAACGAGCTCCCAACAAGAACCGACCAAACATTTACCAAGTTGCCCCCCCCCCTGAAAGGCTTCAGCTTCTTCTGTGTCGAACCCGTCTCGGTAGAACCCCTGGTCCCCAGCAAGCCTCTTCTCGGCAGGGACCCTTTCCATGGTGGCTACCACTGGCTTCCTCGTACTAATCACCTTCGAGTGGCCGACCACTGCTGCTTTTCCCTTGTCAGTTGGCCCCGCTGCTCAAACTGGACCACTAGTAGACAGAGCCTTAGGGGCCGGTCGTGGCCCGATCACCACCCCAACAGAGCTCGGCTTCTCTAGAGTAGCCTCAGCAGTTTACCCCGAAGACGCCACCTTGGCCTTTTCCTGGGCCAATCGTTGAGCTCGAGCAAACATCTCGTCAACACTTGCAAAATAAGAAGATAAGCTCAGACGACCGGGTCGGGTGAAAAAGTAAAAACACTAAAGTGAAAAACAAACATAAGGGAAAACTCCTATACCTACATCTGTGTTTTATCAGCCAAGAGTTGTCCCGAACCGCGGTATACGACCAGGGGCTTCCCCCTTGCCCACACTGGCGAATAGGCTATACTCCTCCCGGTCAGCCGCACCGATGCATGGTACACCACCCTGCACGGCCTTCCCCACCCGGGTAGCGCAGCTAGATCATCCCCGGCGACGAAGAACCACTCCGACTTCCACTTCTTATGCTTCGATGCCGAGGTTATCCATTTCTCTCTCCTCGGCTTCTTGTTGATAGACTAGAACGAAGCCTCTGAACTGGCGACGAAGAAGGCATGCCAGAAGAAGTCTGGACCGGTCTCCACACCCATACGATGGCACTAGGCCAGGAATCCCAGGACCTGGATGTATGAATTAGGGGTCAACTGGCCCA
>JAUMHB010053203.1:0-14094 GCA_032359685.1 Pittosporum tobira
CACAAATTTTAAATATATAGATATATCAACCGCAATAGAGAATTATTTAACTAATTCGAATCGAAATTAAAAAAATATCTTACTTTAATTTTAGCAAATAGAGTACGACCTTCGGATTCAATCAAAACTCATGGGGCCTGCATAATCAAGAACGCCAATAAAAAGTCTCAACTAAATGCCCCTAAAGATCAAAATAAATAATATATGTGATTAATTAAAAAAAAAAATTTAGTAAAAAAAAGAAAAAAGAAATGAAAACACGGATACCCCTTGGATTCGCCTCGCGGCCTCGCGTAAACAACTTACACCAGCTGTCTTTCTCACCCTCTTTTTGCTACTATCAAATTGAAACTTTAGGAATCCGATAACTGCTCTTCATTTCCCTTTGCATCTCTCGCCCTCTAAAATTCCTCTGTCTCTCTGGAAAAACTCAATTCTCTCATCAATGGCGTCCTCAACCTCACGCGAAGACTTCGTCTACATGGCGAAACTTGCCGAGCAAGCCGAGCGATACGAGGAGATGGTGGAGTTCATGGAGAAAGTCGTCGCTGCTTCCGAATCTGGCGAGGAGCTGAGCGTGGAGGAGCGCAACCTCCTCTCCGTCGCCTACAAGAACGTGATCGGCGCCCGGCGCGCCTCGTGGCGGATCATCTCCTCGATCGAGCAGAAGGAGGAGAGCCGCGGCAACGAGGGACACGTGGCGACGATCCGCGACTACAGATCTAAGATCGAGAACGAGCTCTCCTCGATCTGCGACGGCATTCTGAAGCTGCTCGATTCGAAGCTCGTGGCCGCGGCCTCGAGCGGGGATTCCAAGGTGTTTTATCTGAAAATGAAGGGAGATTATTATAGGTATTTGGCAGAGTTTAAGACCGGAGGTGAAAGGAAAGATGCCGCTGAGAATACGCTTAACGCTTACAAGGCTGCTCAGGTTCGATCCTCATGCTTTTATTAATTTTTTTTTTTTTTTTTTGCGTTCTGCTTTATACATATAAGTATAGAGAGAGAGAGAGAGAGAGAGAGAGAGAGAGAGAGAGAAAGAGAGAGTGTGTGTGTGTGTATGTGTGTGTGTTGATGTACCTGTATATTCCATCAGTTTATTTGCTGAAAATTTTATAGCAACCATCCAAAGGAAAACTAGATCTGCATCTAGTGTAGACTCGGTAAATTCAATTATTGCTTGTGTGCGTGTGTACACATTCGATCATCGTGCCTTTTGTTTTACTGTGTTCTGCTTCATATATATTTGGAATACACAGACATGTATGTATACAAGTTTATTTGATCAAAATTAATGAACATTCTCTAAATTAAAACTAAGATTTTAATGGTAGTATGTATTGTGCGGAAAATGCAAAATAGTTAAGTTTTCAGCTGGTTTTTGCTAGGTTTTAATTGTGTTCTGCTTCATATATAAAATCATAGAAATTTCTTTGCTGCAAACTTAGATAGCGATCCAAATTAAAACTGAGATCTTAATGTTGGTAGGTGTTTTGGAAAATGCAAATTAGTCATATGATATCTGAACCTTGAATCTAGTTTGCAAGCTGTACATCTATTTATTTGTTTATTTTATTGTTCTAATATAAGTAACCCAACATTACTTAAGAAACTTTGTTTATCATCCACAGAATTTTTGGAAGTTTTCAGTATGCTGCTTAATATGGCAAATGCATTGTGTACTTGTGAACTATTCTTGTTGATTGTTTATTAGGTTTGGTGATAATTATGAGACTCTGTCATTCATTTTATATGCTAAGCCTGTAAATTATAATGGAATGATGTGCATTCGCAAGTCTATTGCCACAATTTAGGAATAATATGTGCAGGTGTAGCATTTAGTAATTTGAGGTAGCTGGCTAGTTCTTCTGTGGTTAACTTAATTGGAATATATTTGCGGCTGTAGGATATTGCAAATGCGGAATTGGCTCCCACACATCCAATCCGACTAGGACTGGCACTTAACTTCTCTGTGTTCTACTACGAGATTCTGAGTTCTCCTGATCGTGCTTGTAATCTTGCAAAACAGGTGATTATAGTTTTCACTTTTAATTCTCTATCCATGTACAAGTCTGCACACATTCTTTCATATTGAAACACTTTATGAAAGTCTTGTACGATTGCTGACTCCAGTCTAAGTACTGGTGGAACAAACTATACAAACATGATATGCTTTGGAGTTGATCTTGTGCTAGAGTCGTCATTCATGTATGCAATTCGTTCTCATGTCCACAGAAGTTTTCACAAACTTATTTTTAAAAATTTTAGTGTGAAAAATTTACCTGGATATATGATCACGTAATTCGTTTGACTTTTGCTTCCAACTATGGAAAGGCTTTCGATGAAGCGATTGCAGAGTTGGATACTCTGGGGGAGGAATCCTACAAGGACAGCACCTTGATCATGCAGCTTCTTCGTGATAACCTCACCTTATGGACTTCAGATATGCAGGTATCTTTTGTTTAATCATTATATTATTCCATTAATCTTTCGTGGTTGTTATTCTAATTCATATATATTGCTTGTTGGTTTTCACTTATAGGATGATGGCTCAGAGGATATCAAAGAAGCAGCCAAGCCTGACAATGAATCGTGAAGTACCCTTCTTTAGGATCGGGGTTTGACTATGCTTTGAAATGGATATACTGCTTGTGGCCAGTATCAACTCTATTACAATATTATCAGGGTTTCCAAGAATTTTAGTCATTATGTTATCACTCTCTTAGTTTTTTTTTTTTTTTTTTACTTGGTTTCTTTTCTTTTCTTTTCTTTTCGGTCATCTTTGTAGGTTTTCAAGATTCATGTTTGTGCCTTTTGAAATTTGACTGTTATATTCAGCTATGATGATTTTTATTTTCCTAGTAATTTGTGCACCGGCCTTGATATTTGGGCAACTTTCTGCTAATTTTCTCCGACACTGGCATTATATTGTAGAATTGTTGTGTTAGTAATTGCTTTATAATGAATTCTAAGGCTAGTGTGTGTGTGTGTGGTGGGGTTTGTTGTTTGTTTTTCTTGTGAGGAAGGGATGGACTTTTTCCCCACTTCTCAGCTACTGTAGATTTTGACCAGAAACTTTTTCTGTCAAAAGTTAAATAGTACTGGAGCTGCTTTACTGGTGTCTTAACGGCAGCCTACAGCATGCGGCTATTATTGCTTTTTTGTACTTTTAATAGCTGGATGCATGGATATACAACTTTATTGTAGTGGTAGGCAAATGAAATTGAGGTAGGACGATTTGTGATATAGCTGAGCTGAAAACGGGAGAATATGATTTGAGTATACATCTCGTGGTTGTATAGGTTGACTTGGCCCATTTGATATTTTCACAAGTACAATATATTGGATTTTACTTTGCTCTTCCGTACGGATTGCTTCTCGCACTCGGATGAGATTGATATTGTTAGATCTAGGCCGTTATGTCGCTGAAAATGGCACTAGATTGTATCCCCAAAAAAAATAAAATAAAATGGGAAAGCTGCACTTGATCTTGTAGAGCTGGGCTTTCTGTTGGTGGAAAAAGTACGGTAGTTTGGAGCAAAACTTACAGGTGCAGGTAAAAAACTCGTGCACATATTCTAAAATTTGATGTACTCCCCCATATGCCTGCAGAAGTAGGAAGAATAATATTTCTCTTATTTCTGATTTTAAATGTTATAATATGGTCTTTATGGTGATATTGATCATTTTTACATTAATATATCTTATTATTTGTTTAATTTGATTATGACCTTTGTTAATTACATAAAATTTATTATTAATTTTATATATTATGATTTTAAAATTTTAAATACAAATGTTGGTGCGCAGATGATATAGGGCTTGTGCACGTATGCCTCATAAATAAAAAATGACATAATTAACAATGTCGTATCATGGCCCTTCATAGAGTACTCCATCGTTCAAAAAAATTAGTTTAATTTGAAATTTTTTGTTAAGTTAATTAATTTTAAATTAATAATTAATTTTATATATTTAAATATTCAAACAAATAAATATTAGATTTTGTAGTACATTTAATTTAATTTCGTATGATTATAGTCTCGTCACCTATATATACATATAATTGATTCAAAAAATAATCAACTTAATCAAAAAATTTAATTATAAGTTGTCAACATCAAGAACATCCGCAATAACATTGCAGTAATAAGACTAAACGAAGGTCATAAACCTCAACATATAAATGGTCGTTCTTGCAAACCTCGTAACGCTAAAAATCTTAAATATTATTAATTTACATATTGCAAAATATAATTGCGCAATAATCGAAATCCATATTAAGTATATCAAGCTTTCATTTAGCAGGAACTGCCTCCAGATCATTGATAGATGGCTCTCTCCTATGGAAACTTTTTCTCATTATGATATCTCCAAACCTCCTTAACAATGTTGACCTCCTTCTTCTATGAGAATTTCTTTCACCATCTGCATCCTCAAAGTTTGAATTATCCAAATGGTCAAAATCGTCTGAATTAAAGGTTTCATCTGTCATGGCAGACGAAGATTTTCTCCGGTGATGACCTGCTGGTTTTGGGGTATGAGGCTCTGCCCTTGGAGTTTCTGTAGTCGGGTCAAATATTGACCCCTTGAGTGCCTCAGCTTTTACAGGATCCTCCTCCTCTTCCATTCCGTAATCCACATCTTCATGTTTACTATATAACTTTATTTCATTAAGGTCAAAACTAAAACCCTTCTTTATCGTAGTTTCTTGATCTTTGTGATCCTCAAATACGGATTCCGGTGACATAAACATCCCACTTTCCATCCCACTTTCATCCTTATCCTCTGTCTTCATCAACTCTGCAGTAGCTGCAGCTAACAGTCTCTTTAATTCCTTCATTTTCTCATGAGCCGCAGCCTCATCAATCCTAAGCCTTTCATTTTCGCGCGTGAGAAAATGAAGGGCTTCATCTTTTTCAGCTATGGAATCCTTTAATTGCGAATTTTCATTCTTAGCAATGCTTGCAGCTTCTTTCGCAACATTGGCTTCATTAAGAGCTTGTTTGAGAATATCCCTCAGTTTATGATTTTCGTCCCTAGCCGTTCTTGTCATTTTCTCGGCTGCTTTTAACGATTCACTAAGCCTAGCATTATCATGCTGCGCATGAGCTCTTTCCTCTTCTGCCCTTTTAATCACACCAACAAATCCCATTTCTTTGCCATTCCACGCCAAAAGTGATTCCTCAGCTTCAAGTCTCAATCTATCTGCAGTGTTTTCGTGCAATTCTTTTTCTTTTTTCGCTTCTTTCAAAAGGTTTTCATATTTTTCCTCATTATTCCTCATCACAAACTTCAATTGTTCTAACTCCCCTTTTACATGTTCTAATTCAACTTCTGTATTGCCAAGTTTTTCCTTTGCTTTATTGGCTTGTGCCACTACTTCTTTTAACGCCAAAGCTAAATCCTCCATGGCCTTTGTGCTCTTCTCTTCTCCCTCCACTGCAGCCTTAAGCTCATTCTTAAGGATTCCCATTTCACTAAGTAGATTATTTGCTTTAATCGAGGCAGCCTTTTCACTCTCTTGAGCGCGTGCAAGATTCTCCTTTACCAATTTGAGCTCAGAACTGAGACTTTCTATTACTCCTTTTGTCGAATCAATGGGCTCAGAATTAATCTCTCTACTGCTTTGAGAGGATGAAATTTGAGATTTCTCCATTTTTTCATCAAGAGAAGCAATTTCAAGCTTGGATTCTTCAAGTTCGATCTTTGTTACCTCGAGTTCTTTCGTTTGTGCAACTATTGACTCAGACATTTTGGATTCCGATGCCTTTCCATTCTCTATTTCAGCCTTGAGCTCTTTAATCTTTTTCTTACTTTCCGAAAGTAAAACCATAGCATGAACCTCAGAGGCCTTAACATTACACAATTCCTCGTCAAGCCTACCTAATGATGAATCTTTTTCAGCCAATCTGATCTCATACTGCTTTGCTTGCTCAAGTTCCAATTTCAAAGTCTCGATGTTCTTATCTTTTATCACCAATTCTTCTTGTGAATTTGATAGCAATTCCTTGACGGTCATAAGCTCAGCAAGAACTTGTCCAGCCTTTCGAGGGGACAAAGCCTCATTTAATCTCTTGCTGGCCTCATTAGCCACCATTTTAGATTCTTGAAGCTCTTCTAGGGCTCGATCTCTTTCTTCCCCAGCTGCATCTAGTTGATCCTTTGTCATCTTCAACTCCTCTTCAAGCCTACCCACCTGCTGTTGCATTGTCGAGAGTCTAGCTGTCCGATTCTATATCCCAAATCACAATGGAAGAATAAAGAACAAATAAAGTTATCTACATTGAACCAAAATTCAATTAAAATCCAACAATCAAAAACCGAAGTAGACTAATACTCCATCTCCATCTGTTCCCCACAAAGTAGCAACATAAAAATTCACAAATTTTAAACATATATTTCCATTCAATATTTATTACTAAAATATAATACATGTTTAGTTTAATATTATTTTTTAGTGGGTGGTAACAATGGTTGTAACAAGTTTACAATTGAATCAGTCTTATATCAACCAAAAATCAATTGGCACATGAACGAAAGAAATCCTAATTAATAAGGGAAAAAAAAAGCTCGGTTTATTTAAATAACAGAGAACATTACGGTAAACTCCAATTTGAGTAAGGGAATCACATGACTTTAGTTTTACAAATAGTTTGATTAATAATACCTCGGATGAATTTACAATCTTGGAAGATTGCCTTCGTTCATGAACAGATATAAGGGCTTCTCTATCAACCAAAGGCTCCCCTCTACAAAACTTGGCTGCGGAAAATGTCCTAGAAAAAACTGATGAATGATGCTTTCCTCCAAATTCAACAGCCCCGGATCTAAAAACAACGTTAACCACACAAACTCAATGTATGTAAATTTCATAAAACCAAGGAAACTTGGACGGACGATCACAGGAGCAGTATCAAAAAAATACCCAAATCAAAGAAAAACAAGCTAAACCAAACAAAAAACGAAACAAACGAAAAACCTATAATAATAATATATCATGTTACAAAAATAGAAAGTAGTACCTTGATTTGGAGCGCAACATGGTGGAATTTGATTATTGTTGAGCTTCTATTTTTAGAAAATCAGGAAAAATTTGTGGGAGAGAGTATAGTGCAGAGGTTCACTCGTTGATGTTTATGGACCAAGTCCGAGGTTGGCGGGTTCTTGTTAGAAACATTTTGGCGTAACGGCAAAAGTAGGAGGCTCATAAAAGAGAGATTTATTTTGACAGATAAAAAAGGGACAGAATAGGGTAGTTTTAAGTAAGTATGTTCGTAGCTGAACTTCTACGAAATCCACCAGATTTTGCCAAATCAAACATTTCTTTAGTTGGCGGGACATTCCCGGATCTGACATTGTCCACCGGCCTAGAAAACGTGGCCTTTGACCACTTGTATAATTAATAGTACAAGGAAAAGTGATCGGATTATTGGTCAACTTTAACATTGTGGACTTGGGCCGAAGACTTGGAAATGGGCTTGGTCTCCTCATGACCTGACCTCGTCCACTTCTTCATATCAGTACCCACTATTATATTTTTTATGTGTAAATAATTCAAGTCTATGCAGCCAGTACCCACTATTATATGTAATTGAGTAAATAATAAATTCGAGTCTTATGTGGCATCCAAAAGATAATGTCAAAGAAATACTAGTATATATATATATATATATATATATGTTCTTTACTCCTGCACCATCAGACAATTACTCGTTCAATGGGATAAAGTTAATCTTGCAAGTCATATAAATTTATGTAATTTCACAAAATTAAGGACGGTTATTTTAAAAGAAGTCATCCTATATTGCGGACTCACGATATATGATATCTATGTTTAATAACTTAAAATCTATTTACCACCCTTGATAACCCTTTAAACAATTGTATAGAACTTAATATGGTGTACGATAGTTTTCAAAACACGGAATGCTATAAAAACTAATAATTCATTAATTCATTTGTATAAAATAATGTTTGTGATGTAATAAAATATAATTAATAAATAGTTAACAATACATATTATAATTAATTATATTTTGACATATTAATTTATATATATATATGTTAATGCACGTAATAGTATTGTACAAAGATATTGAATAGAGTTGTGTACGATTTTGTTTCCTCTCGTGCAGGACTGTTAAATGAGTCTATTTGAGTTTCGAATTTGAATTCAGCTCACTTAGTTAAATAATTTTTTTGAAGTTTGAGTTTGACTCATTTAATTTAAACGAACCTAATATATACATATATATATAAAATTTGCCCTTGTAATTATCATTTGAGAAAAATATAGTTATATTATTATACATCATTTAACATAAAAGTATTTTATATATTATATAGTAATACATATAGTCCCTTTGAGAGTTGAGACGATTAGTCTCTCGTGCATTATTTGTTTCTATCTATGCTTAATAGAAGGTACAGTAGCGGATTAGATACTCATGCGTTGCTGCATCTTCAGCTTTACAAATTCCATAGACACAAGTAGGGAGGTGGCAATCCGAGTCTAACAGTGTTTTCCAGAATCTATCTTTGTGGATTCATGGAATTGTGAGAAATTGATTGCAGGAATTTCTACACTAAATTGATCCTCACCAGAACCCTCAGCCAAGTTGAAAACCTACTTGATTTTCAAACTAATAAACGAAAGGGGAGATAAGGGACATGTAGGTAATTATAGTTTCAGTGTTCCTTTTTATTGTGGGTAAAATCCAAACTATATAGAAAATTTTCAGCAGAAAGTGGTTTCCATCTTCTGTTTTCTATTCTTTTATTCGCACCAAAAAACTCAAAAACAACTGCAAACGCTCGTCTTTCTTTCTAGAAACTTATGAACAGTGTGTTGGAGCATCTGTATTCTCGTTATCTTCTCTGGAATTTCACTTTTTAAGCAAACCGAACATGATCATGCAAATCATACATATAATAACGAACCCACGCCTTGCTCTTCTATCTCTCAAACTAGTCATTTCCCTGGAACAGCTACACTATGCACTCCCTCTCCAATTTACGATAGAGTTGTCTCCCCTACTGAATCATTCCTTAGGACATATTAGCAAAAAAATCAGCAATTTGAAAACTACAATGCAAAACATGGGTCTAGGAAGTAACCAATCTGCTCCAAACCTATTACCATTACTTGGGAATATGCAAATATGTTCTACAAGCATATTAATACAGAAATCCCCAAAACAAGCACCAAATTCATTAGATTACACCATCCACAAACTCAACGTCGTAGAAACCATAAACTAAAAGCCACGACTCCACTAAAACTTATATAACTAGTAGTCTAGTACCAATATCTAAGAACAACCCACATAACACCAGCCCCCCCCATCATAAATCCAAGAGCCTTCCCCAGCCTATGCACGTTCACCACGGATCCTCCTAGCCAACTGGATGTCCTTGGGCATGATGGTCACACGCTTAGCATGAATGGCACACAGGTTGGTATCTTCAAACAGACCCACAAGGTATGCCTCAGCAGCCTCCTGCAGAGCTAGCACAGCATGGCTCTGGAAACGCAGATCAGTCTGCACCCAAAGTTCACAATTACATACCACTCATTGCTCAAACAAATGCAAATCAAGACCCTTAAAACAAATAAATTACAAACCTTGAAGTCTTGAGCAATTTCACGGACAAGCCTCTGGAATGGCAGCTTCCTGATCAGGAGTTCAGTGCTTTTCTGGTACTTGCGAATTTCACTGCATAGCAGTAAACAAACATGAACTATTCCGTCCAACAACTTATTAGATAACAACTAATAACAAAATCACATAATAGAGAGGAATCAATACCGAAGAGCAACAGTTCCAGGGCGATATCTGTGGGGCTTCTTCACTCCACCAGTGGTTGGAGCTGACTTGCGCGCAGCCTATAATCAATGGAACAATATATCAGCATCACATTGAACATACAATACTACTGAAATTCATAAATAAATGTATTACACAACAACAATTAAAACGAACCTTAGTAGCAAGTTGCTTCCTTGGGGCCTTTCCTCCAGTGGACTTACGAGCAGTTTGCTTGGTACGTGCCATCTACACAAACCAATAAGTCATCACATCTCAATCCTAAAAGACATCTAGCTAACTAATTTAGAGAATTCCCTCAATCAAACATAATTAATTAATATTATTCAATTCAATGTAACATTTTCAATCAAACATTTGAAACCCTAATTGAGCTTGTACATTTCACAAATTCTTAATTCAATTGCCTCCAAGAAAGCATATCATTGGTATTTAATTAATTATGTTTGATTGGGATAATTCCCTAAACAAACCAGAACCCTAATTGAAATTTAGATCTTCATAATCATAAAGTATACTAGAGGTCTTCAAACAAAATTGATGATTCGCCAGAACCCTAATCTTAATAATTCTTAATCATGCGACAAAACGATCACCCAATAGAAGAACAAAATAAACAAGAACACTCAAATCAAAACGAGACCGTAGAAAATGGTTACCCAAAACAAAACCCTAATTGCCTTCATCCGAACAACAAATCAGAACAACAACTATCAACTTTTCAACAAAAAATATTATAATTCGAGAACAAGAAATTAACAAACCTTACCTCTCAGTTGTTCTAATCTCTGCTTCTCCTATCGAACGAGCGAATAAAAAGACTGGAAGAACCCGAGCTGGCTAAGTATTTATAGAATGGAGGGGGTTGGTGGTATATAAAATTGACGGGGGAGATCGACTGTGTTTGTGCTTTCTGATTGGGCTATCGGACGGTTAGTAATGGTGTAGTTGTGTTTTCTCTAAGGCGGGTATGATGTAAAGACCTCGAGTCGGATAGCGCAATTGATTGTTGTGTTCTCGTTGGTTCAATTTTGAAGTAGTCACGTTTACTGTAAATAAATAAAATAAAAAATTAAGAAAAAAAAAAAAGCAAAAAGAGATAATTTCATTTAGGAGTGCTTACTGTTTCAATTTTTTTGGTAAGAACCGGAACCGAACTACGATTTCGATATTTTCGATTCTGTAATTTTTGATTTCGGCTTTTTTTGGTCTTTTTTAAATTAATTTTCGCTTTGAATTTTTTTGGTTCAATATCGGTTAAAAAATATAAAAAAAAACCAAAAAATCGAATATAAAAAGTATGTGGTTCTCATACGACATCGTCTCTGGATCTCTCTCAATTCTCAATCTCACCAACGGCGAACACGTCTCATTCATTTTTATTCAATTTTTTTATTGTATTTTTGGTCAAATTCTAGTTTAATCGCCGACAAAAATGGAGTTCACTGTCAGAGTTGAAAGTGACAAGTATGAGATGTTAATTTTAATGATGGGGATGTTTCACGATTTAAAACGAATTTTTACCCACAAAATCATGATTTCCCAATAGATTTATGTGTGCATGTCTGTGAGTGAATGAATGTGTGGCCGTATGGTAGTGTCATTTGTGACGCCCCCAAATTTTCAACTCTGAATTCCCGTGAAAATCTGATCGTCAGATATCATCTTAGCATGTTGAGTAGCCAGTATTCGGCAACTCGCCCTGTTATATCTTGCAAGGATCGCTCATACGAATAAATTTACACAGCGGAAGCATAACTTAATTAAAAGTTAAAGTTTTACAATAACAAAGTTTAATAAGTACGAAAGAAGTCGCACAATTGTTTCAAATTACAAACTCTCAAGCTAGAACAAATCTGGTAACATCTAATAATATTCTACTTTGTCCTTGCCCTTCGAGGATTCGCCTCGCTCGACCAGTTCTGGAAGGTTTATAAAACACAGCAAGAGTGAGCGAGAGATGCTCAGCAAGAAATTATTCTATTTTGAATGAAATGATCATTCCAGTCAAACAGGTAAAACGGTACAGTTTTGAATCATAAACTTTAATATTTGAATTCACGAGTTAATATGAATTTCGTCAACACATGCATGATATACGAGAAAATGTCATATCATGCCATTCAACAATAAATATCTTGAATAATTGAATATTAATTGAAATTTCTGCCCGACACTAAGTCATTTCAACACAAAATCATTTCGTCATACTGGACACATAGTCAAGTTCAACGATTTGTGCCGTATACATCACAGCTACAGAGATTAACCATATAGGGTCCCGGTACACCGGTCTTTAAATTTATGTTCAATATTCGAGTTTCAATAATCATGAGTCATGAGAAAATTAATAAACATTCCAACAATATGACATGCTTATACATGGTAGATATGCATAATCATTCAAGAATTTTTAACATGAACAACAAATAATGTACAAATAATTTATTATGTACATTCATTGCAAATACGTATATTGGAATTTAAATCATACGTATTAACAGTTAGAATAATGGCATGCATAACTAAACAATAACTTATACATAGTTTGGGGAATAATAAACTTGCCTTAAATACGCTTCCTAGGTTTTCCAACTGACGCGTTTTGCGATCATCGGTTTCCTTTCCTCGCTCGCGTGCGTTCCTATAATAATAATGACCTAACGTTAGTATCGTCGTTTTCAAAATATCTTGCTCACTCTCGAAATAAAATTAAGCCTCTTGTGGTCCCTAATAGAATTGACATGAACGTACACAAAATTTCCAAGGGCAAAATTATCATTATTTGACAATTTGTCGTTTGACTTATTCCGTCCAATTTATTCCTCGTATTTATCCTGGAGTATTTTTAACCCTAAAATACTTCATTGGATCCTTATTCGGACGAAAAAATGAAAATAAAGTTCGTATATAAAAATATACAATGTTGAGAAATAATAAATATGATTTGTAATCACATCGTAATAATATTTAATCCATTAAAAGGAATTTAAAATAATATTCTTTAAATATTATATTTTATTATCTAGACAAAAATAGAATTTAATTTAATATAATATTTTCTAATTTAAAAAAAATTAAATTTCTAATTTAAAAATGAATTTAATATGTCTTATACAAATTTTTCAACTCAATCGCATTATTGTAAATAAGGCCAAGTGGCAATTTTGCAATTAGTACCACAATGACATTTTTGTAAATAATGCAGTAGGGGTATTTTTGTAATTTGTGCAGTGGCATTTTGGTAATTAGTGTAGTGGCATTTTGATAAATAGTGCAGTGACATTTTGGTAAATAGTGCAGTGGCACTTTTGTAATTATGCTACAGTGCATTTTGGTAAATATGCCCCAAGGGCAGTTTAATAATTTACTGCAGAGGGGTATTTTGGTAAATTGTGCATAAGGGTATTTTGGTAAAATGTGCTCTAAGGGTATTATGGTAAATAGGCCATCAATGGCATTCTGGTAATTTGAGCCTTCTGGGAATAATAATAATAGTAAACTAATAATAATAATGATAATAATAATAATAATAGTAATTATTATAGTAATAGTGGAAATGATAATAAAAGTAATACTAATACATATAGCAATAATAATGATAATGATAATAATAATAATAATAAGGATAACAAATGCAAAAATAAGGCAAGTCAACTGGTCAACTTCATCTTCCCCGTATGTCCATCGAAAAAACAGCCTTGCCGGTCGGCCGACAGTGGGCAGTGACACGGCAGGGCCGCACACACACGACTGGGCATGAAAATCGAGGGAAGAAGGACTTCCATGAGAGATTGATTGATGCTAAGCCCGAATTTCCCTACCCCGTCAACTAGATTGGTCGTTTTAAGGAGGCCATGCTTGTCTTTTCCGACCACGGCGAGACTGCCATGGCCGGCAGTCTTGTCTTTCTAGCCAATTCGGTTTCGGGTGAAATTGAGCCCCAAAAATAAAATAAAAAATTTATCATTAAAACATAAGGAACATGATGGGACCCTTAATCGATCAAAACACCTCCGAATAAAGCCCTAAAATCCGATCATTGGTCAAGAATACGTCGAAAAAACACCCGACTGTAAATCGAGCTTATCCGGCTCGATTCTTAACCATTTTGATCGATTCAAGGCTCAAACAGATTCTAATCGACCCCTAGATGCTATTCTAATCATCAAATTTGACAAACAACAACAAAAATCTCAACTTTAAATTTTTACCGAGTAAGAACAGAAAAAAAAAATAAAAGTTTGATCTTTGGGTGTTATGG
>JAUMHB010053214.1:4453-16061 GCA_032359685.1 Pittosporum tobira
TTTGTCTTTTCATTATCTCTTCTTCCCTTTGATTTTTCTTTCAAATAGTCTTTTCCACTAACCCTCGACATTCTTGTTGTTCCTCCCACGCCTCCACTGCCATCAGATCAATTCTTTCTCTCACTCTTTTAACGGTTGTGATCATTGTATCATGGTACTTGTCAAACATCGGAGTACTCCTTCTCAACAAATACCTTCTTAGCTTCTATGGCTACCGCTACCCTATCTTACTTACCATGCTCCACATGCTATCCTGCGCCGCTTACTTTTTCACCGCCATCTGGGTCTTCAAAATTGTGCCATTTCAGCAGATTTCGAGTCGTAACCAGTTTTTCAAAATCCTAGCTTTGAGTCTCATTTTTTGCTTCGCAATCGTTGTGGAAATACCTCACTGAGATACCTCCTTGTATCCTTCAACCAAGCCGTCGATGCAATGATGCAATTTTTCATGGCGATATTTACGTTTTTAATCACATTTAAAAAATAGTCGACTGGGATTTTTCTGGCCTTAGTGCCAGTTGTTTTCGACATTGTTTTGGCTAGTAACAATGAACCATTATTTCATTTGTTTGGATTTATAGTTTGTATTGGATCAACAGTCGACCGGTCTTTGAAATCGGTATTCCAATCATTGATGCTCGATTCGAAGCGACTGAAAAGTTAATTCTCCGGTGGGACTCAAACGACAATTTTGATCATAAGTCTTTGCCCTGGGAAGAATCTCCGGATGAAACCTTTGAACATTTTGCTGATGTCTAAGAAATTATTCAATTAACTGAAGATTTACAAGTCAATTCATCGGAAAATAATCTTGAGATAATGGATCACTTCATAGGGCTAAAATCGCGCTCTAATTGAAAATTAATGGGTCACTTCATAGGGTTACGCTCTCGTTTGCATCGAATGTTAGTGAAATTGAAAATTTGCATGGCTTTGGGAATGAGTTAGTAATTACAGCCATGAGCGAGGGGTGAGTTTGATATGAGCTATTCTCTGAATTGGTTGAAGATCACGTTGTAGTGGGACTAATGAGATTGCTATGTTAGTTTTGCCCTTGATAAAAATTAGAAATTACCAACAAACAAGCTAAATAAGTCATTTTTGACCAGTCAAATGTCATCCAGTGTGCAAATTTTATTTTTTTTTGAAATTTTAGGAAATTGGATGAAAAATTTTAAAATTTGAGTTGCTATATGTCTCTAAATAAAAAGTTTGGGGTGCAAAACATACTTTAGTCAAACTTTGAGGTGCAATTGTTAATAAACTCGTGATTTAGTTTAGAAGTCGCGACTTGCATCCACCCAACCCACCCTCACCCATTTCATCTCTGCTTTGCCTCTCGCTCGCTCCCTGCTCACAAGTATCCTGTCCTTCCCAAAGTTCAGTTTTTTTTGAAACCCTAAAATCCGAAACAATCTCTTTCCCCCAAAAATTGACTCGATTAAGCGCTCTCTCTCTCTCTCCCCCCGCTTTGTTTCTCTCCCTTTTTTGATTTCTCTTCCTTCGTTTGCATCTTCCTCGATCTTCATTGTTATCTAATCGACGGTGCGATGGCTGATAGCAAGCTTAGTATCTCCTCCGACGATCTCCTCCCCTCCAAAACCTCCGATCAGTCCTGGACCCCAAAGGGTACTCACCATATCTTTATTCGCGTTTCTCTATTTTAATCTAATTTAACTTTTTTTTTAAATTAAATTTTGTTTTATATATATCAATGTTAGATTAGGGTTTATTGATTTGAATGCATTTGAGTTTCTGATGATACTTCAGTTGCCATCCAATTTTGAATTATAGGGTTTCAGATCAGATTCCTCTTTCTACTTCTCTTCCCCCTTTTCTGGTTTGGACTTTATTTTGAGATAACTCGCATTGATTTGATTTCGTATTGATTTATGGACACATTCTTTTATGCTGTGTGATTGCTGACAAATCTATGAAAATACAGTTTTTAATTTATTTCATGTGGCACATTATAAGGCTTATAGACTGGATTTATTAATTGAATTTACTTTTTTATATTTTCCGTATTTTTCTGAATAGTTGATAAGAAAAATGGTTGGACACATTCTTTTTTTATAAATACACTGCCACTACTTTGATAAGAAAAAAAACTCATTTTATTTGAATTTTACGTGTGCCATGTTTTTAAATGTGTACTTTGATTAGGTCCAACCAACATACTCTTGTTTGATCAGAAGTCATTTGTTCTCTTAATTCTATTAGAGAACTTTTTTACACTTCATTTTATTATTTTGATTTTGTATGTTAGTGGCTGAAGTTGGGAAATAATTTGCTGAGATAAAGGGCACCCGTGTTGCTTATTGTATCTTTCAACCCTTTACTGTAATTTACTAGTTTAGATGAATTATTATATAGCAGAAGTATGACTATTCTCTGTCTTATTTAAATTCCTGTAACAACAGTGGAAGCCTCAGGTGGAAATGATGATGAAAAGGTGATGGGGATGCTTGATGAGTCAAAAGGTAATCATATATGCAGTTACTGTTTCTGTATAAGCCTGTTCTTAAAAGGTGTATCAACAAATTCTTGGGTGTGGCTAACTTGTTACCATTATGCCTCTGTATGTTCATGGAATTACTGGACCCATGAAATTGTTGATCTTTTATGGTCATTGTTTCAACAGATCAATTAGCATCAGAAAGCAGCATTCCTTTGTCTCCCCAATGGCTTTATGCTAAACCAAGTGACAGTAAACCGGTGAGTGTATATTCATTTGGCTAATAGCAGTTTTTTTTTTTAATAGAGAAAAACTTTAGATGTCTGTATTTATGCTATGTTACCATTTTGTAAAAAAACATAAAGCTTAAAACTATTGATCCATTTCTCTTTAAGAATAAAATTATTAAAAAGTAATTATTGTTATGCATGATACAATGGTAAAAATTAAATCTTTTATTCCAATATATTATTGGGCAAAGAGACACTGGGAGGCCAAGTCTAGAACTCTCCTTTGGCTTTCATCTGGATGTATAAGATCGTATGCATTTAATGGCACTTGATGTATTTAGGGTTGTGTTAATTCTTGAAATGTCATTTTCCTGTCTCGCTGTAATTTTTGCTTCTGATTTTTTGTTAATGCTTGTGCATCTTACTAACGTTTTGCAAATCATGAAAGTAAGGATGTTCTGGAATCAATCTTCTAGTCTACTTGGCATTTATCTATAATTTATTCATATCTTAGACCAGTTAGACTTTTTATCTTTCATCATTGGAGGTTGATCATGTTTCCAATATTCATGTATATGACAGGAAATGCGTGCACCTAGTACTTTGTCCCTTGGAAATTCTGCTGATTCCAATCAAAAGGAGGCTTGGCGTCCAGATGGAGCTGATGAAAAAAAAGATTGGAGAAGAATATCAACTGAGACTGAGAGTGGAAGACGCTGGCGTGAAGAAGAAAGGGAGACTGGCCTGCTTGGTAGGAGAGATCGCAGGAAAACTGATCGTCGTGTTGAAACCCCCCCCGGAAGAGAAACTACTGATAGTAGAAGTTTGCCTGCCTCCGATAGGTGGCATGATGTTACTAACCGCAGTTCGGGCCATGAAGCGCGCCGTGATAACAAATGGTCGTCTCGGTGGGGTCCTGAAGACAAAGAAAAGGAAACCCGAAGTGAGAAGAAAATGGAGGCAGAGAAGGAAGATGCTCACAGTGACAACCAATCATTTGTAAATAGTAGCCGTGCAGTTTTGGAGCGTGATGCAGATTCCCGTGATAAGTGGAGACCTCGGCATAGAATGGAAGGAAATTCTAGCGGGCCTGGTTCTTACCGTGCAGCGCCTGGATTCGGTCTGGAAAGAGGACGGGTGGAAGGTTCAAAAATGGGATTTACTATAGGACGTGGGAGATCTAATGTAGCACTTGTTCGTCCTACATCATCAAGTCCCACTGAGTCTGCTGCACCTGGGAAACCAAGCCTCTCACCTAATGCTTTTTGCTATCCAAGAGGGAAACTTCTTGATATATACCGCAGGCAACAGTTTGATCCATCTTTTGCTACCATACCTGATAGTCTTGAGGAAGTGCCCCCTGTAACACAACTAACAGTTGTTGAGCCACTAGCTTTTGTGGCTCCTAACGTTGAAGAGCAGGTAAGCTACATTTTGCCGTGTTGAATTTCTCTACTTTTCTGGCTGATTTGTTTCTTTAGGAGACTTTTTCATTAATATTAACCTCCATTAACCCTATACAGGCCGTCATTGATGATATATGGAAGGGGAAAGTTACCAGCAGCGAGGTATTGTCCAATTCTTCCGGAAAGGGAAGGTCAAATGATAATGTTTCAGGTAGTTGAACTTGGTCTCTTCGTTTCCAGCCGTGTTATTACCTATGTATTTCTGGTTTTATTGTGTGGTTCAATTTTTGCTTTGGCATATTCATTCAGAGATTGGAGCTTTGGAAGTCAACAATGGTAAGCCGGGTATCTTGCCCTTCAAATTCTCCGAGGAGCTGGTGGTGGGCTTTCGAGAAGTCCAAAAAGATGATGTATATCAGGCTGATGTTGATAGCTTCTTGTACAAGGATGGTACTCAGCTGGATTTGGTGAATGGTTAGTAGCATAAATTTTTAATCCTAAAAAACCTTCTGCATTTTCAGTCTGTTTTATGAATGCACCATATGTACTTTGTTTCAGAGGGAGATATTAATTATGATGAGGAACCCAAAATTTCCAAGGCTGCTATGGGGATGGATACATCAACAAGGTTTAATGATAATGATTTGAGTCGCGCAGAACAAATCAATGGTGCTTCTTTTACAAAAAATGATTCTGCTTTCACGAAACGTCCTCTCTTCAAGGAAATAGCATCTTCAACTTTGTTATTTAATAATGTTCCTAAACTTCCTGATGATTTGAGCCCTCCTTCTATTTTACAACCTTCAGAGCAGCGTTGGACTGGCGATTTGCATCCAAGGGAAGGCAGTATTAATGAAAATCTGTTGGAGAGGAATATATACCCCGAGGAGATAAGCCTGTTCTATTGCGATCCTCAGGGGGATATTCAGGGACCTTTCCTTGGGGAAGACATCATTTCGTGGTTTGAGCAAGGTTTTTTTGGAGCAGACTTGCCGGTCCGACTGGCAGATGCTCCGGAAGACGCCCCTTTTCAACAATTGGGTGAGGTTATGCCACACTTGAAAGTTATGCACGAATATGCTGGTGGCACAGATTTAAGTTCTAAGGTGGAACATTCTGGTGCATTTGAGGCCAAGTTACATGCTTCTGCTCCTATGTCTGAAATGAATCACTCGGGTACATTGGATGACCCATGTTGGCAGTTGCCATATTCTGAGGGTCAAAGCTTTCAAGAATATGTTGCTCAAGATGAAGGTTGTTTTTTCTTTTCATTTTTGTCTTGTTTTGACTTTTAGTATTGGTGTTTTTATGTATTATGTCAAGTCTGATCCTAGTCCTTTGTTACAGAAATTGTTTTCCCTGGAAGGCCTGGAAGTAATGGCAATCTTAGGAGAGGTGCTTCAATGGGTTGCATTAGTGATCCATCTGCAAATATGATTAGTGACAACCCTCCTGCAAATGAATTGATAATAAACTCACAGATGCAGAACTCAAAAACAAATCAGTTGCATCCATTTGGGTTGTTATGGTCTGAGCTTGAAGGAACTTCTCATTCAAGGAATGACCATCAGTCTTTAAATATGGCTTTCGGTGGTGGAATTCATCAGGATCAACAACATATGAACCACCCTATGGCTGAAAGGGCTGATTCATTCAATTCAATGACTGCTGATACATGGCAGTCGGATGCATATAATAATAGAAGAAATGTGCTTTCTGACCCAAGCCAAATGTATCAAGATGCCATGGATGCTCACCACCTGTCACAAATGATGGATCAAGAACCTAACCGCTTTGATTTAGCGGAGAAGCTTTTGTCTCAACAATTTCAACAACAGCATCTACAGCAGCAGCAGCAGAATATATTCTCTCCTCACGGACACTTAAGTGATTCAGTGTTGGAACGAGTTGCAAAAATGAACAATCCAATGCACCAGCAGCAGCAGTTGGCCAGTCAAACAGGTCAACAAGACGTGGAACATTTTTTGGCACTTCAGCAGCTTCAACAACGGCAGCTTCAGCTTCAACATCATCACCAGTTGTTGAAGGAGCAGCAACAGTTTCAACAGCAGCAAATGTTATTGAAAGAGCAGCAGCAGCAGTCTCAAGCTCGGCAGCTGCTCATGGAACAGTTGTTGCAGAATAACCAAATGCAGCATGATCCTCTTAGATCAAACAATGCTCTTGATCAAGTTTTGTTAAAGCAGCACATATTAAGTGAACTACAACATGGTTCCCAACACCTTCCAGGGCACGCTACTGATCCATCTATTGAACATCTTATCCAAGCAAAGTTTGGTCAAACAGCGCACCAGGGGCATCAAAGTGATTTAATGGAGCTCATGTCACGTTCAAAGCATGTGGGGCAGATACATCAATCTTTGGAACATCAAATCCTTCAGCGAGAGCAATTACACAGTAGGCAGTTGCCAATGGGTTTAAGGCAGCGTTTGGAAATGGAGGAGAGACAACTGGGCTCTGCATGGCCTCCTGTTGACAATTCCAACCAGTTCCTCAGAAATCCTGCTGGTAGTGCTCATCGATCCCAATTAGAATTTTTCCGGCAGCAACAGAGAATGTCCCCCAAGGAACATCTTAGTCACCTCGAACGGAATCTTTCATTACAGGATCGAATCCAGCTAGGCCTCTATGACACTGGCTTACTGTCACCATTTGAACGGTCAACGTCTTTGCCCCGGGGTGCTCCAGGTATGAACCTGGATATGGTAAATTCTATAGCTCGCGGTCAAGGTTTAGGTATGCAGGATCCAAGTGCGCCAGACATGCACCCTACTGGTGTCTTTCACTCTCAACTTCCTAATCAGTTTCATTTGGATGCAATTGAGGGACAGTGGTCCGAAAGCAATGGTCAAATGCCAAATGACTGGTTGGAATCCCAGATTCAACAGTTCCATATTGGTGCTAGAAGAACTTCTGAAGACCCAGGTTTGTGGATGTCAGCTGGAACTAGTGACGATACTTCAAAGAGATTGCTTATGGAAATACTGCACCACAAGTCAGGCCACCCATCTACCACCGAGCTGTTGGATGTATCCTCTGAAAGAAGGCCACCTTCTAGTCATTATTCTGGGACAAGCCCTTCTAATCATTCATTCAGTCTTCTCTCAGATCAAGAACCAGGCCTGAACCACTCGTTTGTCGTGGGCTCTTATGGTTCTAATTCAGGTGGGCAACTACAGATTCCAGTAACAGAAGGGCAGGAAGGATTACCCCTTGGATCCAATTCGGGAGCAGCACTAAATGATGGAGGCCTATTATTTTCGGGCGTGAATGAAACATCTCAGGCAATTTACACGAACCACAACATATTAAGAGACCCATCTACTACTGACTTCTTAAATGTAGACGATGGTCTCAAGAGTGAAGGTGGTGGTGGTGGTGGTGGTGTTACGGTAAAGGGACTGGATTCAGAGAGTTACGAAAGAATGCTTCAACAGGGGGGTTTGGTTACGACTGCCGATCGTGATGTTACCAACAGGCATATTTCACTTGGCAGTTCTGGTAAATTTCAATGCATTCCTAGATGGTTTCCAGTTCGTATAATGGTATTGGCTAAATTGATTTTTAAAAAATAAATTTAATAATAAAGGCCATATTTGACTTACTTCAGGTGGGACTGTTGGCTTCTATGACAACAAACTGGGCCGGAGTATTTCACTTGGAGAAGATGTTGCTAAAGATCAGTAAGGATAACATTAATGCTTACTGTATTAAATATTAATAAAATATTTGCTCATACAATATGTTTGTGCTCATATGTTTTGTTTGGTTTAAATTGTTAAAGAGGGAGTGCGGAGAAATCCTGCGAGCAACTAGATGTTTTATTTATGTTAATTATTGGGATTCACATTCACATAATATGGACTCCTGTTTTATTTACTCTTGAAATTTGATGCAAGTTAAAGTGGCACAACTTCTCTTCTAGTATGAAAATGTCTGGGGAGTTGACTATAGACTATAAAGTGGGACAAGTAGATTTTGAAATGAATTCATAAGGTGTTGCAGATTTCAAGTTCTGCTCTTGGCACTAAACTATTTTATTCACGGATCATAATTTTACGTAGATTTGATCTTTTATACTGCTAAAGTTCATAATTTCTAAATTTTCTATTGATAGGGCAACGTCTCTACCATCTAAAAGGCCAGAAAATATATTGTTGAAGCGTCCACCTGTCTCAAGGGCCTCATCATCCCTAGAAGGTTTGTCTGAGCTGGCCTCTGATCCTGCTGTCACCAGAGGGAAAAATATCTCAAGCAGTATAGTGCCTTTGGAAGGTATGATCTATTTATCTATTTTTCATCATTTTTAATATTTATTGAAACTTGTATGGAGTATGGACTCTCACAATAGTGGAGGCCTGTTACCTCAAATCTGACAGTTATGGGCATGACATGATGCAAAAACATTAGTCGACTCAGCTGTGCCTTTTATCCGGAAGCACCCAAACAGACAAAAGGATTATATTTCTCCAGATTTAAGAAATAAGAGTACCTATCAAAAACAAATTGTTTTCGAGATGATTAAATATTTATGATAGAGGCAGTCTGCTTCTTGGTGTGATGATTTGTATAATTTTGAATATTTTAGGGGGAAGACGTGATGCTGGGGGAAATCCAGCAAAGCAAGTGTTCTCTGACAATACGAGGAAAGAAGTGCGTTTCAGGAGAAGCTCATCTTGTGGGGACACGGAGGTTGTCTCGGAGGCGACATCATTTAGCGACATGGTTAAAAGCAATAATGTCAAAAAGCCGCCGCCACCACCCCAACCAGAGAGTAGTGCTGTTGCTTCAGAATCATCCGATGGACAAGGTGGTGCCCGTAGTGGGAAAAAGAAAGGGAAGAAAGGGAAACAAATTGATCCGGCTCTTCTTGGATTCAAGGTTACCAGCAATCGCATCATGATGGGTGAGATCCAACATGTAGATGATTGATTAGTAAGCCTGCAGGCTTCTTCTGTAACGTATAAGCCTTTTCCTTTTCGTTAGCTAGATAGATGTACTGTACATGGTTTTATAAATTGTGTAAATTAGCAGTCTGTATGAGTTTTTCTCCCCTCATTTGGATCTCAAATGGTGCGGAGTTGAAAATGACAATTATGGAGTCTCTAGTTTTAGGAAACAAATAGAATTTAGGATGAGGACAGAATTGGGAAAAAGCTTCTTTAGGGATCAACAATATATTATGACAAAAGCAGCAGCATCTTAAGGTGAGGATAGAGTCTGTAAACATTACAAGATTAATCCCTCTTGCTCGGTTTTGAGAATAATAATCAGTATAGTAAAATTTGATTTTAATGTAAAGTTTTGTCAGTACTGTTTTCTGTTCTCCATTTGATTGGTGGTACCTACAATTCCATTTGTTGTATCCTGTGGTAAGTAGGATTGTTCAATGGAAATTTTTTGTACGGAATCGAATTTTTGTACCAACACCATACCGTTTTATCAAATGGGAAAAATACCGTACCACAAACCACTGAAGCTATGGGGTAACGGTTCGGTATTGGGTTTTTTTTGTGAAAAAAACTCCCATTTTTTTTTTTTTTTTTTTTTTTTACAGATTTATTTTTTATATGTATTGATTTAGTCCTCAAAAGTCCAAATTCAAGTTTCTTAATATTTTATTTTAATTCCCATGTTGTTTAGAGATCTTTTAATTTCTTTAGATGCAGAATGTACTCGCATGTACTTTATATACTGAGAACCTTTTTATTTTAAAAATTTATTTATTTATTTATTTATTTTAATAATAGATTGCTGTTAGCGCAGTGGTTTAGCCGTGCTCAAGAATTGGTGTTCTTAATTTTGGTTCCTCAATTTTCTGGTGGATGAATAATGTAAGTAAAACTTTTGAACAACACTATCAAGTGTATTAGGTACTCCGAAACTGGCAAAGTTTGAACTTGAATCAGAGAATGGTGTAACTGTGGAATTATGAGCGTGATTTTAGTGCATGGATAATGAATTAATGATGATCTGGGCTTTCTTGTTTGACTTTGACTTATTGGTACGAAAAATAAATTGCTTTAGAGCGGTTGACACAGTTTATTGATGATAAGTGGTGTTAGATTTTATTTTTTTTGTAAATAAGTTGTTTCAATATAAATGGTGTTAAACATATATGTCAATTAATAAATAAATTGATTTAAATTAAGTTGCTAATAAATTATAAGTCGAATAAGGCTGCGGGCCTTAAGCTGATTTTGAACAAAAAAAGGCTGCCTCAAATAAGGGCTCACTTTATAGCAAACGAAATGTATAAAAAGAATAAAATGTCAAAAATGAACATATTTTTGCTCAAAAAGCCAACTAAGAAAACGCCTCATTTAAATGGTATACAGTGCATGCTTAAATAAGTGTTTTTTTTGGTTGTTATTTGGACTTTTGAGTCTAAATATATGGGGGTCACCCTATGTTTGCAATTTTATATATTAAAATTTGTAATTTTTCGCTTAGTTAGCTTATAATTTTACTAATATTAATGGATAAGATTCCCACTTGTCTTTAGGGACATATATTGTGTTTAAATTGAAATAATTTAAAAAAAAAAAAAAAACTCTATAGAAAAGTACAAATATTATTTATATTGACATATCAATTTTAGAATAATATTTATTTAATAATAACAGAAATATTCATATAAAATTAATAAAAATTAAGGGTAATACACATATTGGAGCCTAATAAGACTATCAACTATTCAACATAACTTATAAAATACGCTAAATAAAGTTTAGTCTAATTTAATAATTACAATATAAAATTAATATTTGCAATAATTAAAAAAAATACTTATGCCAACTCAAAAAAATAAACTAAAAATACACTCTTCACATTAACATATCAATTTAAAAATAAATATTTCAATAATAACAAAAATACAATATATATATATATGCACAACAAAATAATTAATCTTTCAATCATTTTATTTCATTTCAAGCGCAACACTATAATTTGAACTGAACAATAATTATATTATAGTTTCCTCAGTCATAAATCACATAACATGATTCTAAATTTTAACAAACAACAACAATTATATGAGTTACAACAACTAATACAACTATAGATGTACCAACCATAATAGTTAGACTTAACAATTAAGTATATGTCACCCATAAAATGGGTATCCGTGATAATTTTTGTTTTTATATTCAAATTGTTTTTACTAATTTAATAATTTTTTAAATTAAATAAATATTTATTTTTACAATTAAGCCCCCCTCTCATCCACATGTTTCTCTAATTTTGACTTGGAATTAGTAATTATCTTCCAACATATGAGAGTGTTTGAAATCTAGTGTGGATTTTGCATACTGGTAAACTCTGGTTTTTATAATTTTTATTATAAAAAAAGAAAAATAATTACACAAATTAATTATAGTATAAGTGGTAATAAAATGTTTTTGCAATAACAAAAAATTAATTAGCTAGTAGTCTCTTAATTACTGGACAGTATCTGGTTTCTTCATTTGATAGGAACGCTTGCCTAG
>JAUMHB010053236.1:0-16060 GCA_032359685.1 Pittosporum tobira
GTAACAAAAACATAAAAAATTACAAATAACTTCTAATTTATTTTTATATATGAACATAAATTCGATCAACTTTAAAACATTATAATAGATTATTATTTTCAAAAAAAATAAAATAAAATAGTTTGTCTTAAAATAAAATTTAAAAACTAATTTATCAAATAAATAAATAATTTATTAATATATATACATAATATCAAGTAAAACTAATTAAATATTAAAAATATTACATAAAATATTATAATAATTTTTTATAATATATCAATAAACAATTGTGTTTGGCCTTGACAACGCTGGACATTCGAACTAGTATTATTTGAGATGGTGAGAGTGATTAACTTGGTACATTCGTAAATTAATATTACAACAATAAAAATTAAAAAATTATACTCCTTTCAAAAAGCAAAAAAGAAAAATTATCAATTTCTTAAAAAAAAAGTCTTTCCCGAATTATGACTAACAAATTATCCAAAATGCCCATTTGACCTCTGGCTTGGGTACCGGGAAATCATAATTGACTGATAGGTCAAAACATAGCACTGCGCGAAGCCGCGAAGTCCAGGCGAGTTTCGTGAACTAATAAATTTATTTTAAAATTATTAATATATATTAGTGAAATTTATGTAATTTTTTGTGTATATTTATTAGAAAAAGGAAATGATAAATTAATTAATTATTATTATTTGAAATAACATATTTAATTAAAATTATTTTATTTTAACTCTTTAATTTAAGTAATACATTTGCTGTATTAAATAAGATATTATAATTTAGCTACACTGTTATTGTATTAATTGTGATATATTAAATGGTAATTTTTTTAATGCATATTTAATTATATATATTTTATTCTAATTATTTTATTTTTTGAATATTTTAAATATTTAACTAAGCCTCCATATTTTATTGTTTAAAAGGTTTATATTTTTTTATCCTTCTTTAAGAAATAGTGCATAACTACTTTAAAATTAAAAAAGATTCACGTTTATATTTTGGTACCTAATTTTTCTTTTATTTTAAAAACTCACATTTAAAAATATAGAAATAGATTAAAATTATATATATATCTGTGTGTGTGTGTGAAAATTCATGAATACTTTTTTTTTAATTTTTATTTTGAATATACTTAATTTTTATTATGTGAAACTAATAAGGTATCTTTTATAGAATTCCAGTATAATTCAAAATAAGGGATTGAAATCAAGATATATAAAACCAATAAAATACTATGTGAGGAGAAATTGAATGCATTAGTATATGAAAAGACATTATTATTTATGTAACTTAATTAAAATATTATCATAAATTAATTAAATTATTATGTGATTCATAAATATATTATTAATTAGATCATTATGTGATTCATAAATAGGTTAATACATTTCTATGTTATGAATGTAAATATATAATTACCAAAAAATCAAGTTATTTAGTTAAAATATGTGACAAAGTCAATAAGCATTCGTGTCTAGTCAAAATCTGAAACAAAAAATAAAAAAAAAACCAAGTTATTTAATCAAAATATGTGACAAAATTAAGGGGTATTTTTGTTTAGTCAAAATATATATATTTTTTAAAATTTGTACTTTATATATATATATATATATATATATATATATATATACACACACACACACACACACACACACACTCCTACAAATTCTCAATATACCCGTAATTACCGGCACGACATTATTTATACACATCGACGGTTGTGATACACAGTAAAAACAAAATAAAATACCTACTGCATCACAACCGTTGATTTGATAATCAGACATAAAGTACCAAAATTAATCTCCATTATTTATTTATTTCCAAAATGCTCCGAAACCACCAAAACTTATGGAGGAACCTAACCAGAGGATACTCAATCCATGGAGCTTTCACCTCCAGAAACTCGCCCTCGAGCTCAAATGCCCTATCTGGTAATTGATTAATTGTATGTATCATGTGTTTAGTATGCATTTGATTTGCTTACTTGTGATCGTAATTAACCCGTTGAAGTTTTTAAATCTTGCAGTCTTGACTTGCTGAATCAACCCGTTTTGCTCCCCTGCAATCATCTATTTTGCAAGTGAGTTCATTATTTCATCGATTAATTTGTGCACTTTTTGTTACTTCCTCCGTCCAATAAAAAGAGTCCCATTTTTGAACTTCCAAAAAAAAAAATCATTTTTATTGGTGACAGTATGTACTGTTATATAGTTACATGCGAACAATTTGAAGCTATACTTTCCTAAATTTAGGGATAATCATGAAATCAAACACTGCAGTCCAAATTATGGAGACAAATGTTCTTATAATCTGGAATTGAGGTAGTCTTGGCGAATTTTTGAAATGGGATTGTTTTCCGCCTACCCAACTAGTTTGGGATAAAAGGAATAGTTGGGTTGCCTTTTTTTGTGGGATGGAGAGGGCACTTTTTTACTTTGCTGAACTGTTTGCTATTTTATTATGTGCAGTTCATGCATTCAGGAACCAAACCCGAATGGACCCGAATGCCCTGTTTGTAAAAGTCGATATGTTGATCAAGGTATGAAGAAAAGAACGATTAATGACAATGTAGATTTGATTTTGTGGTTCCAATTCTTGTTTGTTTTTAATTTTTTTATGGATTAGCTATAATTTGTTGTGCATATGTTTGATAATTGAAAATTTTGTACAAATAAATTATCAGTTCTCGAATTAATGACTTATTATCAACTGAATCTCGTTAAAAGTTATTTATTTTAGTGAGATTGGCCATGCGGGCCATGCACAATTGGTCGACTTAGAAAGATACACTTAATGTTTTCATGAATGATCTAAAGGTTCAATTTTTAATGCTACTGGAGTAGAATTTTTATTTCTAAATGTCAGATTTTGGAATAATTTCGCTTCAAATTCAGATAAGGCGATAAGCTCTTATCAACCATTGTGCAAATTCGTAAAAGAATGTTTGAGATCAAGTGATAAATCCAACTTCTTCATGCACTTACTTTTGTAAATGATGCAGACATACGACCTGCACCTTATATGGAGAATGTGGTAAACGCTTATAAAAGCTTGTGTTCTACTTCCCTTGCTAAGATATTTCATCCGTCTTCAGGTAAAGAAATTGAAAATCCTAGCACATTTTGCAATTCTTCTACCTTTTCTACTTTGAAGTTTGAGCTCTGATGGTGTATTTGGTAAATCTTGATATTAAATTCCCAAAGATGTTGGAAGGCTGTCAGAGAATTCTCCTGTGTCGACTAAGACTAATCATGAGTTAGGTGAGGAGGCAGTTGAAGGAAATTCTGCCAATTGGAAATCTGTATCTGCTCGATCTGTCAATAAGAGAGCTGCAAGAATTGATCAAGAGGGAGAAAAGGATCACTTTGGTAATAAGGGTGAAACGGTTAAGGAAACACACATGAATCAGAAGGAACAGTTGTCACAAGATATTCGTTCATTAGGCGAGATGAGAAGGGATTCCAAGAGACAAAAGAAATCAAATTTATCAGAAGCAAAGAGTAGCAAGTGTTGCTTTTGCCATTCTTCAGAAGTCACAGAGGTTAGCTCTGAACAAGAATTAGTACTACCTCCATTCCAAAAAAGATATACCTTTTGAAGTCAATTCTCTAAATCCTAAAACTTACAAATGATGTGGTTCACCAAATTTTAATCAATACAATCATGAATATTGTAAATTATCTTAAAATAACTGCAAAGTACAAAATTTATAGTCTAGAAAAAACTCAACGAATCAAAATCAATAACAGAATTTAGAATTTCGGAAATTGACTTTGAAAAGTCAAAATGAATCTCTCTCTCTCTCTCTCTCTTTAATTTTTCTGGGTAAGGAGGGAGTAATGTTTCTTATAGAGAAATTTTCCGGAGGCTCTCTAGGATGTTATCTAAGGAAAATTCTCTTTAAACTCTGTAATTATTTCTTATTTTATGAACTTTTCTTTTCAGGGATTAATCTTTCATTGACTAAATGATTGCCTGTAGGAAACTGGGCCGATGTTGCACTATGCCAAGCAAAAGTTAGTAGATGGAGATTTTGCCACCTCCTCTAAGGTCACTCATGTTCACCAATTATGCTTTTATTGGTATGTCATCTCTGGGATTTATTCTGTTCTTGATGATACCTTTGATATTGTTAAAGGCCATTCACAAACAAATTTAAATTTCGAATGATTAGGATGGTAAAAGATGCATATCTTAGAGTTTTATGTGTAGCCTTTCTTTTATTTATACCATTGGAGGCAACATTTCTATGCTCATGTTGCTTTGAAGTTAATCTGATGGTGACCCTAGCAAATGCTTTTAACCTTTATGATTTTGATTGTGGGTACCTAGTGTTGAAATTTGTCACTTATTATCCTTTGTTCATGATCTATCTTTTCTCTCTAAAGGCCAGCCTGTCATTATAACGATGATATCAAATAAAACATTGCTTCCTCTATATATTTCTAGATTTTGAACTATTAAATGGAGGAATGTGTTATTATCAAGCCCAATCTAGTAGGTTTGTCATATATGCGTTTACTTTTACCTAATGTGTACGGTCTATGTTCTTTTAAGAATCTTTTGGTCTTTGCTAATTATAATGGTATTTGCCATTGCAGGACGCCTCAAGTTTACTTTGAGGATGACAAAATAAAAAATTTAGAGGCAGAACTGGCTAGGGCTGCTAAGCTAAAATGCAGCAGGTGTGGGAAAAAGGGAGCAGCACTCGGCTGCTACGTGACGACTTGCCGGAAGACTTATCACATACCTTGTGCATTAGAAATCTCAGAATGCAGATGGAATTCTGTATGTCAGCTATGTTCATAGTTCAGGTGATTCAGTTGTATCATATTATCTTTTCTTGTTTAATTAATAAATACATTTTTTTGCTTCTTTCTTTTTTCTATAGGAGGATTTCCTATTGCTGTGCCCATTTCATAAATCTGTCAGATTTCCTAGAGAAGAGCTGCAGTTTCGGAAGCATGCCAGTTTAGAGACAGATCCTGTGTCAACGGAAATGTATATATTTCAGAACCTTTGTCATGCCAAGCTAAGTAGTTAATCAACACTCTTTTTATGCTTTGGAACCTTCACAAATTCTAGATTTTCTGTTTAGTTTCGGTTGTATTAAGTTAAATTGAATGTTAATGTAACATTAACTCCGCAAATTGCAGTTTTAAATTTACTTTAGCATCTAAAAGCAGATATATTCTATTAATAAAGTGCTGGTTTAACTTCGCGCGTGTCTACTTTTTTTTTGCGAACCATTCTTATTTCATTTCCTTTTTCTCAATTTTATTTCTCTGCCATTTGTTTTGGTGTCTAGTTTATTGTACAATATCCTTATATTGCGAAAACAGGATATCTCAGCAGTCTAACTCTACATTACCGGACGGAGAAAAAACTTTGGTATTCTGTGGATCTGCTTTGTCTCCCGAGGATAAGGTTCATTCTTGCTTTTACCCGAACAGTTGTCTGATGCAAAAATTCATTTGTACAAATTAGGATTTTATAGATAAAAATAACATATTGCAGGAAATTCCAGTATTTTTTGCTATGGGTCTGTTGTGCAAAATTTTTCGTCTTTGGACTTTCCCTTTGGAATTACTTGGTTGGAATGCCAATCATCGATTCTAAAGTCATTTATTTTTCCTTTCTTTACTTAATATGCAGTGTATTCTGGTCAAGTATGCAAGCAGTTGTGGTGTCACTGTGTCAAAATTTTGGAGATCAGATATTACCCACGTAATTGCTGCCACAGATCCAAATGGTGCATGTACCAGGACAATGAAATTTCTCATGGCAATTTTACATGGAACATGGGTAGTTACAATGGACTGTAAGATTTAAGTTGCCCTTTTACTTTCTTGACAACTTTTTATTTGATTTTTTAGGGTCTGGGTTGACCTTTTTCTAGTTGCCTGTATATTTTTGGTGGACTTCAACATGGAAAGTCATGTACCTACTTCTAGGTGGGTCCATTCTTGATGCCCTCATTATAGAAGTTCATGGCTGCGAAACCTCATCCAATTTCCCCCGTAGTGAAACACTATTTGATCAGATCTTTGCTTACAAGGGGGTTAAAGTTAAAGTAATGATGTCCAGCAACAGAAAATAAAATGGACCAATTTTTTTCCCCATTTTCTTTGTGGTTGCTATTTGATTTGGTTTACTTGTTTAATTTATTGATTAGAAATGAAAATTGCGAGGTATTTGCAGGGATAAAAGCTTGTGTGGAAGCAAACAAACCTGTGGAGGAAACACCCTATGAAGTTGGCCTAGACAATCACGGTTCTCGTCATGGCCCCAAACTTGGAAGACTTCTAGTGTCAAATAATGTAAGTGCAAATATTTACAATGAAACAATAAAATGTGCTGCCGAAGTAGCAAATTTATGAATCAAACGACATGAAATGAATGCTTCCCAAAGAGAGTCACACTTGTCAAATTTTTTTGTTTCACAAAAACGAGTTGCATTTTGATTCTTGATAGTATGACACGATGTTCTCAAAATTTTCATGAACATTGCGTGGGGATAAACATGGAGTGAAACCATATTCTTAATATTTTGCAAATTTTCCAAATGTGACTCTTCTTGTGAAACGGAAGGAGTAGTTTGCAAATTATATGGCTCGCTAGATGAAAATTTGCAGATTCAAGGTCATCTAACAGTACCGTGTCATTTTGGATTATGGAATTGAAAATTCTTTACTTCCCATTTTTTAATTGGCCTGACTAGATTATTGTGCTGTTAAATAGTTAGTACAGGCAATTGTGGTTTATTTTCGATGTGCTTTTGCTCACAATGAACTGTTAATCTTCATTAGTATTCTTAATGCAGGTACCCAAACTTTTTAATAGGTTAAAGTTCTACTTCAGTGGTGATTTTGTGCCTCATTTCAAGAATGACTTCCTAACTTTGGTTATAACTGCTGGTGGTAACATTATTGAGACCAAGGAACAATTAGTGGCACAAAGTCAAGATGTCCAGTCAATTCGTTCAACAACTCTAGTTGTTTATAACTCTGATCTCACACCGGGAAATGGAGATTCCCTTGTGTTGCAGAGATTAGAGGCAGCAAATTTGGCTGAAAGAACTGGATCTACGGTTATTGAGCATACATGGATTTTGGAATCTATTGCAGCATACAATTTACGGCCTTTGCCCTGACGTTGAAGGATTCTGCAATGGAGACACAATAATGTTACATATGTAAGTTACGGCTCTACCTTTTTGAACTTGCCAACTCCAATTCCAACTCCAATTCCAACTCCATGTGGGTGTTTTTTTCAAAAAAAAAATGAAAAACTTTCAGTCTCTAATGGGAAATAGCATGTTGGTTGTGTTTTGATACTAGTGTCCCTAAATACCATCTCTCTCTCTCTCTCTCTCTCTCTCTCTCTCTCTCTCTCTCTCTCTATATATATATATATATACACACACACATATATATAAATTGCAACTTAAAGTTCTATTAGCTCTGGTTCAGTTCTTGAACACATCAGGTGTAGCTTTGTTCTCGGAAGTTCCCATCATTCCCTTTTGCAACTCTATTTGGAATAGTCATTTGTCCCTTCGTTATACACAAAGTACTTAGCCGTGACAAGAAAGAAAAGGAAGTTGAGAAAGCTTAAAATAGCATAGAACGCATAGTAATAGTCTAGATGTGAGACATTTAGGTTATCCAAAATCCAGCCCTTATGACCATTCCTCTTAGTGACACTAGCCACAGTTGAAAGAATAGCACTGCTTAGGAAATACCCAACTCCAAGACTAGTTGTAAAATAGGCTGTCCCGAGACTTTTCATCCCTTCCGGCGCTTGATCGTAGAAAAGTTCGAGCTTTGCCACTTCCAAGAAATTATCAGCCACCCCCATTAGGGCAAATTGAGGGAGGAGAATGAAAATGGAAAGCGGAACAATTTGGTTTTTTCCAAAAATGGAATGTTCGTTTGCGACACTTAGCCTCTTTCTTTCACATAAGCAAGCAATGATCATGATGATGATGTGCAAAACCAGGCCTATTCCCATTCTTTGCAACATTGTGATCCCTCTAGGGTTTTTTGTGTAACGGCTAATCGCCGGAACAAAGAAACGATCATATACTACAATGGTAATTAGCATAAACATTGTGATGAATGCTGCTAGACATGCCGGAGGAATTTCAAATTTTGGGCCCATGCTTCTTACTAGGGTGGTACCTTGCTTGATGAAAAGAGTGAGTTTGAGCTGCCATGGAGCTTGGTAGGATTGATGCCAACAAAATTGGGACCATTTTCATCATTTGCTTTGTTTCTTCAACTTGAGTCACCGGGCACAACATCCAAGGAGTATTCCAGCCACTCACCACTGCCGCTTTATCAAGGAATCTACACACAAATTAAGGTAAAGTTAATTGATAGTTGTTTATCTGTGTCTAATTGGTTGTATGACGATTTGGCATTTTCTTAAGAACTCACATTTTGGATGAGAATTGATATTTTACACTCCAAAAGTTACCAATTACACTTAATAAAACATACGCTCTATATTTTTTGTCATACATATAGAGCAGAAAGTGTACGGTAAAGTGTAACTAGAGATTTAATATCAAGTCCATGTTTGGAGGAGGTAGTAGCATAAAAGAAAAAAGAGTGACCTTAATGCTGGAGTGTGGTGAATTCTATTCTTACCGGGCTTGGAGTACTCATCCGAGTTTAACTCATGAAGATCTTGAGGATCATTTGGTACAGTCACATTCCACTTCCTTACAGTGGCCACAAGTACTCTGGCCATTTTAGTCAATGGGCTCCCTGATGTGGTTTTGTGCCTATAATAGGGTGTGCCTACCAGAAACATCAATATTGATATTAAGAGCCCTAATGTTGGAAGCCCATAGCCAAGTGTCCAGCCCACATAATCTTGTATGTAGACTAGGAAAGTGTTGGAGAATAGGGTACCAAAGAAGATGCTAAACATCCACCAGTTAAAGAACGAGAGCTTCTGGGCTCTTTCTTTGGGCTCAAAATCGTCAAATTGGTCTGCACCGCACCCATAGTTGAAATGTTGGGCTTGGTTCCTCCTGTTCCTATTGCAATTATGTACAGTGCACAGTAGAACATACCAACTTGGAAGGACGTGGCCCGCTTATCGCAGTCCATGTCTTTTACTCCATGGCCGCAGGATGGTGGCCGGAGAGATGACAGTGAAACCACTAGAGTCGATAAGGACATGCCCTGTTACACGAAGATACCGGTGGTTATTGAAAGAACCTATCACATACATTATAAAAGGCTTGGAGGCCCTTTAGTCTGTTTTCCTCGTGGGTTTAGAGTTTATGGCCAAAATCTGGCCTCCCTTATTGTTAGGACTGGTCAATGAAATTTTTTTGTACCGAAATCGAATTTTTATATCGCCACCATACTATTTATACTAAACAGAAAAAATACTGTATCGCAACCACTGAAGCGGTGCGGTAATGGTTTGGTATTGGGTTTTTTGCGAAAAAAACTCATACCTTTTTTTTTTTTTAATTTTTTTTATTGTCAAAAATCATTGATTTAATTTTTTTAAAAATATTTTTGTAGCGGGAATTTCTAACCAATATCATGCTTTTCTTTCCGTTGTAAGATCTTAGTTATTTTGTCAAACGTTTCCCATTAACAGATAAATGTAGTTTCTTTCTCATTGATTTTAAATTTGAAAAACACGAGAAAATCAAATCAAATAAAAAAAAGAGTATGAAGACATTTCTACGAAAGGGAAAAAAAAGAAAAAGAAATTAGAGACCATGCATTCCACATTTCATTTTCTAGAAACAATCAATTGTCATATATTATGTTTCACAATCATTGATTTAATTTAAAAAATATATATTTTTCATAATAAGATGTGAAAACTAATCATATACTCTCTCCGTCTCATTTATTATTATTATTTTATTTATGTAAAATTTAAAATATTAATAAATAAAATATAAATATATTTTAAAATTTTTGAAAATGTATTAAGAAGAATTTATCATCCATTATAATTAATTCTTACATCTTCTTAGGTCAATTTATATTATAATTCATAGAACTAATATAAACTATTCTACCTACATAATAATAATAAAAATAAAAAATAATAAAATAATAAAAAAACGGTTTTTACTGTTGGTTTCGAGAAAAATTAGAACCGCAACTGCATTAGATTTTTTACCGAATATTTTATCAGCAATCGAACCGAAATTAAATTCTCGAAACCGATGGTGCGGATAATTCGCCGTATAGAAAAAAACTCGATTTATCACTTTTTTTGAGCAGTACTACTTATTATTGGCTCAAAAGGGCCAGAGTAATCACTACTTTAAGATTTGATTAATTATGTAATTTGTAGTTAGTAAAAAAGGGAAAATTTTAGTTATACAGAAAACTGAGAATTAAGGAACTACGAATAAAAAAATATTAACAGTCTAATCCTATGCTTTATATTAATAGTATAAGGTATAAGACAGTCGACAAGAGAGTGATCAAATTTGAGTATTTTTGCATATACATTCACATATATGTGAATATATGCTGAATGTCATAGTTGATGTTGTAAATTTACCTCATCTCAACCATTATTACCTCATCTCAATATTTGAGAGTTTAATTTCAATCTTGAATTTTCTTGGCATTCATAAAAATTTTTGGTGGATGAAAAATTTTGTAATAATAATCATCCGATATAATTTTTAATGGATGACTATAAAAAATGTAGCGGATAATAGTATTTAAAAGTTGTTAGATGTTGGATTTAATGGTTGAAATTAGGTGAGATGCCAAACACACACATATAAATACCGTGAGGTAGATGACAAATGAAATGATGAAAGTCCAGTATCAGCCGAAGTGAGCGTCGGCGATGTAGGCGCCTAAAAGGGGTGTCATCCAGACAGTACCAACCCAGTTAGTGACATTGTTTGAAGATTCGACAGTTCCTTCATGGAGCTTCCCTGTTAGATACAGTACTAGGTTTGTTGCTATTCCATAATATGCCATCCTCTCAAACACTTCATACCCTACACAAAATTAATTAAAGAATGCATTAAGGTTAATTAAAATCATGCAAGAGGTGAAAATTTAAGTTCTCATAGGTCAATCATAAATATTAAATATATTGTGAGCAAAAAAATGGTAATAAGAGTGTTCTAAAAATTATTGCCTAAGTTCAATTAATCTCTGACTAGGCGTTTGATAGTCTTTTATTGACTAAACTATATGAACACATGTGTCCAGCTAATTTCTAACTATACCCCATTAATCCTCGTTTATATTTGTTTGGACTCTAGATCCTCTCTTCATCGTCTAAATTCATCAACCGATTTTTAAAATATAAAAATGTGAAATAACGGTAATTTTATAAGAGTGGTGTAATAGAAGATTTAGACTCGTGAATATTATTTCTCCAATTATTTTTGCTTCAAAATTCAACATCGGAAATAAAAGAACATCTAAAAAATTTAAGTGTATACTTGTCAACTGAAATGGGATTATTATTTCGGGACATAAGGAAGGGAATGTTATTACCAAAAATGAAGGAAGTAGCTTTCCATCTCCCGATTTTAGAGCTTAGGACAGATCTACCCTTGAGATCTACCGTCCCATCTTCTGTATAACTCTCTTTCTCACCTATGCCGTACTCTTCTTCTACTTTTGCCATTATGGTATTCTTAGAGAGAGATTGGAGTTCTATTTATAGAAACCCACTGCATGTACGTCTCTGTATATAGCCAAGGTTAGTTGTAGAAGTTTAAATATGTTATTTCAAATTTAATCCAATAAATGTATTATATTTAATTTATTATTAATTGTAAAAATTAAATTTTATATACAATACATACAATCGTTAAATTATATTGGGACAACAGATGTGATATCAAATTTGGACTCTAACTTTCATCAACTTACATATTTGTTCACTCTGTTTGTCTAACGTGCAAATTTAACCACATAAATGATGAAATTACAGCTAGTTGACTGCTAAATATATACTAACGTCGTTGATTTCTATATTTCTGTTTGATTTTAATTAAGGTAAAAAAAACAAAAGCATGTTTCCAAATTGAATGTCTTAAGTTTCTGGGGTTGGGTGAAACTATTGATCCTCTGATTTTTCAGTTAATTCTATCAAATTTCAATGTTAAACGTGTCAACTTCGAACTGTACAAGGCGGCACATATAAACGTCTTTGTATGAATGTGTATATTGATAGCTATTAACATCGCAATGAAAATGAAAAAAAATTTGAAAGAAAACAATTACACAAAAATTTAAAATTTACGTAAAATTAAGGAGAAAAATAACGATGCCTGCGTTTTCGCCAAGGATACTAATGGAGATCGTCTTAAATTGGGGTTAAGGTTTTCACCTTAGCCTAGTTAGGGCAACGTGACATCTTACGTGATAGATCATCTGAACGGCCATCCTCTAGGCCCAGCGACCCGCTTCGCTCAAAAAAGGATCGGTCCTGACTCTCTGCCTCCAAAAAGTTCAAGCTTGACCATCGGCCTTCGAAAGGTCTTACACTCGCTTCAGTCCGACTGGACCATTACCGTCAGAGACTTTCAAACTATGCGCCTTGGGCCCATGTCTCCCCAGATAGCGGGTATAATCTGGTCCCAATCCACTCCATCGATTGGACCTGACTCTGTCTGGTCTGAGTCGAGCTCCCCAAAGGCCATAAAATAAGTTTTCAGGTGGTGTCCAATCAGTCGCCTAATCTTGCAGTCATGTCAACTCAAAGGAGGCGTGCCATACCTGATATCAACTCAAAGCTGACACACCATGTTTACTTTATCGGGCTGCGGGTTAAGGCAAACTCTACAAATACTGCCTCATCTCCACAGAGAAGGGGATCTAAAAAAATTTCAACAAAAGAGCCCAAGCTATGCAAAAATACAAATTCACCGGAGCCAATAAATTCTCTCAACTCACCGATAAACTCCACCACCTCTTACTTAATATTCAGATTACCACCTTAATCTCAATTAACTTAAGTATCGGAGAATATAACGAGGGAACAAACCCCTCGTGTTGCCTGTGTTTCAGGTGAACTTATTCCCGCCGACGTGTGCCCAGCTGGAAACAAAGTTTGGACTTGGTCAAATGTCAGGATGATCTTAACAATTGGCGCTAGAAGGAGGGTCATCTCTGTCCTACACGATCTATCTCCATACTAAATATTTTCAGCACACATGTCAGCCCATCAGAGTACTGCAAACCCCACGTCGGATATGCACAGCGCTAGAAGAACACATACAATGATTCATGAGTCGCTGAACAGGCGGTTCGATGATGTTCCAGTCAACTCCGAGGATAGCATCCCTGAGGCAACCCCTCCCAGCTCCCAACGCTACTCCGGAGAGCAAATGAGACTTGACTGGAGGTGACCTAGGAAGGTAGAAGGGCACCAAGATACTCGAGAACTCCTCAACTTCCGTCAGAACGAGAGACTTGCAAAATTGTTCCAAGACCAGCACAACATTACTTTCGAGATCGGGAGGCTGAAGGGCAAACGCGTCAGGGAGGATGACCAGTCTCATCAGATCGGCGCCCAACGTGAACACCCCCGCTCTCCCACACATCATCCCTAGCAGACAACTAGGTCTCGAAATCGGGCGCTACAGCATTTCCACCGGGACAAGCAAGCCCGCTCCCGGCCACCCGAACCACATCATTCCCACAAGACATTATCACCTCCTTAAAAAATTTACAAACAAAACTATTGAGCTAAAATACAGCTAGGTGAGCAAGGACAATGCGTTCTTTTACCTCAGCCGATCACCAAAGAGCGGAGTATTTATTTGTATTAGATGATATGTCGTATTTCGTATGTTATGAATTATATTCAATGTACTGTTTAGACCTAGTTACTCTCTATTCAAAAATTTTGCAGTAATCTATCGCTTAAATCAATTTGACGTCTACATCCGATTAAGAGCCTAAATCCGCTAAACATTTGCTCTAATGGTTAGGTCTCTCAAACAATTTCTTGAATACCGGTATGATATATATGTAGCATATCATATGAGTTAAAAGCTGCCGACCTACAGCAAGCCATGACAATCCAATTAAGAATATAAAGGTAGCTTAAATTGGAGAATTTCAGTTACCGACTAAATCGAGAATCATTATATATAATTAAGTATACAGATTACAGAATCTAATGGCAGCAATTATAAAAAAGTTTGCCGTGTGTTTTGGAAGGGAACACGCACCAAGCCAGCTTCCTTTGTATTTGTTTTAATATATTTATTTGTTTAAAATATAATTATTAATTATTTTTCATAATTTTTTTAATCTGAAAAACATACTGAGTTTGAACAAAATTCTACTCAAATATTTTAACCCTAAAAGATTGTCGTTTTTGTGAGGCCATCATGTTGGATCTGGCGGCCTCGTAGAGGAATAGTCCAAGCCCCAAACGACAAGATTTTCAGATAAAAAATTTAAGTAGGGAGATTTTAAAGAAAATTAATTTTAGCAAACTTGTAAATAATGTAGTTAAAATTATGTATTTCATATGCGTGTGCGTGTGTGTGTGTGTGGGGGTTTGTATATATATATATATATACTATTCATGTTTCTAGAAAACTTGACAAATGTCCCTTAAGAGAGGAGATGCATGCAATGCAAGTACTTCAACGTTTGATTTTATCATCTTAAAAGATGATCTGCAAGCTTAACTATGGGCTGAAAGTGTAGCCCAACCTGACAATTACGTGGAACGCTTTTGGGCATTAAAGCCTGCCCAATGCTTAAAGAAAAAGTAGATCATCTTTCGTCCAAAATCATAACTTTTGGCCCCCAAAATCTTGAGCAAAAATCCCAAAATTGATTAATTAATTAAGAAAATTAATAAAAAACTGAAATTTGAGGGGAACCATTAAAACCAAGAAGGGCTAAATTAGACTTTCAGCCTTTTTACTTTCTCGACTTTTAGAGGATGAACCCCTTCAGATCATATAGCATATTTAAGCAAATTTTTTCGTTTTTTTTTTTTTTTCAAGGTTCATCATATGAAAAACAAAAAAAATAATGGAAAATATATTTAAGCCGACTAAATATCAGAATTAAAAAAAAAAAAAAAGAAGTTCAATCCAAAATCTTTATTTGCTAATTATATCAAATCTCACTCGTTCAAAAAAGATAAAAAAAAGAAAAAGAAAATGAAGTTACCATTCAAAAAAGTATAAAAAAATAAATAAAATGAAGATAGGAAGCCGCACACAAGATCCTTTGTGTGGATCCCACATTAATCAACGGTCCAGATATGGTTTTTTAAAAGATAATAAAGGATAAAAAAAAAAAAAAAAAAAAAAAAAAAAAAAAAAAAAAAAAACCCAATTACAGGCTGGTGTATAGGAACACCATCATTTCGTGAAATTCTAACGGTCACTAAACTCATTACTTTTTTCCAAAAAAAAGGAAAAAGAAAAAAGAAAAGAGAGCTTACCAGGAGGTCTAGAACTCGACCGTTTTCTTCTTCCGTTCTCACTCATATCCCAATGTTCCTCTCTCTTTCTCTCTCCATCTAAAATGGAGAAACTTTAAATCTGCAGCATCAGCTTGAAAGAAATTAATTAGTCTCTGAGGATCAAGAAAATCAAGTCTTTAAATGGGCTGTTTTCTTAGGTGTTTCGGGTCTTCTTCGAAGAAACAGAGAGGTCGGAGACAGAGGAACAATGGCACCCCTAGACGCCACGTAAGTTATTTAACCATATATTCACTGTATGTAGTAAATGATTTTTAATTTTTTTTTTTTCAATTCCTCTGCCATCTGTTTGGTTTGCAAGAAAGTGAAGGAGACTCTATATTTACTTTTTCTATGTCAAAAATACTCCACAAAATTTGCGCAATGTAGTTTCATTTAGGAGTGTTAAACGAGTGGAGTCTCAAACGAGCTCGATCTCAGTTCATTTATATTAAGTGTGTACAAATTCAAACTCGGCTCTCGTTTAATGGTCAAGAAATTGATAAAGTGTTGGACTGAGCTCATTTTGTTAGTGATATGCCCAAGGATCCAATCATAGATCGTACTCTATTATTAGTTGTGGATAAGGTTGTGTCGGAAAAAC
>JAUMHB010053247.1:0-16059 GCA_032359685.1 Pittosporum tobira
ATTTACCTTTGCTATATATATGTATGCAATGCTGATCAGAAATATACAGAAATGATATAAACAATCTTTCAAATAATATTTCAATATTCTAATAAAAATTGTTTAGTGAAGGAAATCACCTCTCTAGTATCTTTTAATTGCTTTTATTTTGTGGTCAAGTTGGTGTTCCAAAATATTGGTTTCTATTGATAAAATTGGGGAAGGTAAATCACGAAGATCACACTCAGCTTTACGACTAGTTAACATTAATAAAGATGAGATGACTTTCCTAATTAACAGACACAAATTCATTTTACTAATACTAACTGACATATTATTTTTTGAAATAATCAATTGAAAATGTCTACCATGTCGATTTCCCATACGATTGTGCCAGCAAGAAGATGATTTGGCTAAAATAAATGCAAAAGGAGACCATTGCACTAGAGGGCTAGAAGATGAGAGGGTAAAATCCATGATCACGTGGTCCAAAAACTAGAATTTTCTCCAACTTGTGATCCTTAACATGAAAAAGATTGGGGTGAAATTCAAAATAACCATCATTATCATAAGTAAATTTATGAACTGATAACAAAGATTTTTGTGAGAGAATGCACATGCAGCATTCAATTTGAAATTGCAATGCATATTAGAAATAATAGAAGAACCAATATAAGATAAAAGAAGAGTTACCACCTTGGATGGTTTCAGTCCCATGATATTTGGCAACGGTACGATTAAATCGAAAGCATAACCAGCTCTTCCATAATTTGAATTTCGCCGAGGCTGAGCATAAGTGGAATTGGTTCTGCTTTGATTGTTTGAGTTGAGCCTGATATTAAACGTTTGACCATTTGAATTTTGTCTACAGTCATTTGACCCGAGTTGGGCCAATCCATAAGAATCCAGAAGACTAGTTTTACACATCAATTCCCCATTTCCTCTCCAAATCAAATTAGCAGATGGAATCCGCCTAGAACACCATTACCACTCAATGCTAAATTAGAGTTGTTTTTGCTGCTGAGATTTCCAATCACTAACTCATGGTTCACAAGTATTAGAGTTTATATGAAAATATAATCAACAAACATTATATAAGAGGAAATCATATATTAAAACAATATAAGATGAAATCTATATTAATAAGACTTAAGAATCAGGGAGTACATATGAGGCCTTATATAGATATACTTAACTTATGATCAAGTTAAGATAATTTACGGGTCAGGTACACAATCTAATTAAATATTGGATACTAATTAATACTAATACCATAAATACTAGCGTATTAATATTAATATTATTAATATTTTCTAACATCCCCTCAAGTTAAACGTCTTATAGAACAACTTTTAACTTGTTACATAAACTTTACCAAAATAATTTCTACAACAATATCACGACAATATCTACAGCAATATCATGATAATATTCACGTCAACATCCACAACAATATCCACAACAATATCAAGTGGGAACTATGATTTGTCACAAATCATCCAAAGTAATTAACTAGGTCAATACCAATGGAATGAGCAAAACTGTTTTCATCAAACACATTATGGGCACTCTCCAAAATAAACATAATGAGCAATTCCATGAATTTCTCCAAAATCCAAACACCAACATAGTCATCACCCTTCTCCAACCCTCAAGTACATGCAAAATAAATTTAAGCAGAATATATAATGCATAATAAGTAAGAAACTACAACAGAACTTTTGAAAAACCGAGGGGTCAGGACCTTCCTTGCTTATTAACAATAGGCTTAAGAATCATTCTTGATACAAAAGCTTTTCAAATCAAATGTGAAGTTATTGGCACCTTGACGTGCAACCAATTCAATAATAAATGATCCACCATCTAGATATCTTCAAATTTCATAAATTTTTTTCTCTCTCTAGAAAAAAACACCGCCTCAAAAACACAAATTATAGTGGAAGCTCCTTTGATAGTCTACGGTTTTGGACGGCTGATTTTGTAACTGGACGACAAAGTAGAAGGTTAGGGTTTTGGATACTCTTATACCATATTAGAGTTTATATGAAAATATGAACAACAAACATAATATAAAAGAAAATCATATATTAAAACAATATAAGAACAAATCTATATTAATATTACTTAAGAATTATGGAATACATATGATATCTTATATATGTATACTTAACTTATAGACCAAGTTAAGATAGCTTATAGACTATTATACAATCTAATTATATATTGGATACTAATTAATACTAATATCATTAATACTAAAATATTAATATTAATAATATTAATATCCTCTGACAACAAGGATTCTATCTAACTTGCGTTAAATCATGTAAGATAAATTAAAGATGAAGAATTCTTGTCATCAAGATAGACCCACAACTGTCTTGATGTTTGGAACGTCTTCCGAGAGGGAGGAAATTAGACAGCTTAGGAGATTTTGGACTCATTGATACCATTCGAGATATGCCAGAATGTCAATTGGGGAAGCGTCTTTTGCAGTTGTTGGACTTTTGGCTGGAGGAGGATCGGAAACACCATCAATGAATTTTACAAGGCCATTTCCTCGGAGTAATGACATCAGTTGTGTTCTCCATAAGAGGAAATTAAGAATATTCAATTTAATAGGTGAGCTGTGGGTGGAATTGGAGAGACTGATTGCAGGGTTTAAAGAGTTTAGAAATCCAGTAATGAGAGAGGCGTTGTTGGAAGCCGATGATGATAAAAACAATACATCTGTCAATAATAGCTTTGATACCAAATCAAACTATAAGATTGAGAAACAAGCACAATAACAGGAAAAAGAACAAGAGAAGCAGAACACTGGAAATAAGATTAAAAAAAAATTCTGCTCACTTTTTCGTGCCTCATCGTTCAGTTAATATACAAGTATATGTTCATAGGTTTGTTACAGATAATTTATGACCGCATAATAAGATAACTACGTAGGTTAAATACAACCAAAATTCTATCTAATTTATCTAGAAAAATATATACAAGAGTGCTCGTTATCCAAGGATATAGTATAACAGGATAAACCGGTGTAGTGTCATCCAGGAATAGATGTACTTCAACAATCCATATACAGCCTTTTAAGGGTGCTCCACTTTATAATATAGAAGATAGCTGATAGTCAGTTGGCAAAAATGGAAACCCCACTTGGTTATTATGGCTGTTTGCCCATTTTTCCAATATTCAGTTTTTAAATTCTTTGTACTCCAAAACACATGACCAAGACTGAAAACATAGATAGTTTGATGAAATTGGTGATATCAACATAATCAAAATCTGGATACAGAAACAGATACAAATGTGCATATAGTCGTACCCGTATCGAATTTTAATGGATACAAATATAGATAATATTCATTTTGACAGAATGTTACGTCGAATACGCCATAATTCAACTAGCTCCACTATATTTTCCATTGTTTAGTGATGCTAAAGTTATAGGACATCCGCTCCTCAGTTTAGGAATATGTGCGTTCCTTTCTAGGCACTGATCTGGGTCGTCAACAGTCCACCTATACAAAAGAAAATAGTTATTAACAGTAATAAAACCAAGTACCATGAAATTATTGTAAAAGGTGACGACTCTCCCGTACGTGTATCCACTAGTCAGCCGGTGTAAGAAAACCAACATGGTTACTTTTGCCATGTTAATTCCCAAGCATGTCCTGGGTCCTGATCCAAAAGGTATATAACTGTATGGCTTTGGCATTTCCTGGACAAAATAAATATCTCACACATTATTAATATCATAAGAGTAGTCCTATGATATGATTTTTTATGCAACCACAAAAAAATATGTTAGTTTCACAAATAGGTCCCATATCTAGCACAAGAATATACAAAAAAAATTGCTATTACATGTGGGAGCTAGTTGTGGAAATAACATATTTTCTTGTGGAACTAGCAATTCCTAGAAGAAATACTAAAGCACATTAAGGAACTCATTACATCAAATCTTGAAGGATTGAATTGGAAAGGGTCCTTGTATAATTCTGGGTCGTAGTGGATACAAGTTGCATCGATGTTTGCATGCCAGCCTTTCTTTATTTCAAAACCTGCATCACCAAGTACATGCGAAATGAACTTATCCATTTACATAAAAACAATACTTACATTAATGCTGAGCACGTAAACATGAGAGGACAATTTTCATGGTACTTGCTAAAAACACTTATCTTAGTGAAACATTATGGATAAATAAACTTAAACTTACCTTCAATAACACAGTCTTCTAGTGCAACACGAGGAAACCATAACAAGACATTTGACATTCTAAGTGTTTCTTTGACAACCTGAAAATGACATGAAAAGTATTATGTAGTTTCATCGAGTCATCGACAACACATCCACATGCAAAATGTTTACGAAAATTTACGATAAGTTCCTGACCTTGGCGCCGTAGGACATTTTGCTAAGATCCGCCTGGGTAACTAAGGCTCCATATGGCTTCTTTATCAGTATTGACAGTTGTTCTTCCTGTGAAGTCATTACGACATGGTTATCGAACCTTATAGATAGTACAACAAAATTCCAACCAATCAAATGAATACATGTGTCGCTAGGGGGCATTTCAGACATTGCACTGATGCAACAATTTCTATAGATAGAGGGCCTGTCCCTTCAAAACAGCGTCTTGTTACCAACCCTTCCGCCGTCTCATAATTCTTATTCCATAATGAGACAAAGGAGGAGAGGAAACAGTCTTGCGGTTGTTTTAATTTTTTGCAAAAAGTTCGGATTGTTCCCTCTTATTTTATCATGGGTATTTGTTCGGTAACTCCAGTTTATTAATTAATTTAGTATTGATCTTTCAATTTTATAGAGATTTCAGTTCGGTCTCATGTGGTTTATTATTTAGTTTTATTTGGGTCCTTAAGTTTTGCGAAATTTCAGACTCAATAACGGATATGCATAAAAAGATAAGTCTGATAGGCTTCTTTGGCTCAAGCTTGTCAAGACCAATCTTTATTTGAAAAATATCAAGTCGGTCTTTTGAGTTGATCAGGTTGGATTGGGCCAGATTATATACTAAAAAGTGAGGCCTGTTGATGATTATTGGTCCAGGCCGGTCTTGGACCGGTCCTCATCCGAGTTTTTTTTTATTTTTAAATTATTTTTTTTACAATTTATAAAATTATTTAAATTCATTTTTTGTATATATAACTTTTAGAATTTTTTTTATTAATTTAGTAATTCATGATTCTACTTTAATTTAGTTAGTTAAAATTGTTATTTTATATAATTAGTTATATAGTTATGTTAGACATGTAATTATATAGTTATTTTATATAATTAGTTATATAGTTATGTTAGACATGTAATTATATAGTTATTTTATATAGTTAGTTATTTTACATAGTTATTCACTTTATATAGTTAGTAACTTATATAGTTATAAACTTAGTTTTATAATACTTAGTAATTTTTTATAAAAAATGTATTAAAAACCAAAAGAATAATTTTTCTAATACTTGATAATTTATGTAAACTTTTTATAGGACTTTTAGAACCGGCTCAGGCCATGCTTGAGCCCAGGCTAATCTTTAACTATGACCGGTTCAAAAAATGGCTCAGACCAAACCGTTCTTTCTCCTAATATGGCGGTATGTTAAACCTTTTTGGTCTTTTGAAAGTCTAGCCCAGTCCGAACTTTGACTAGACTTTGACCAGACTAGTCCTGGTCCAAGTATCGATTCTCACGTTTTTTGTGCATCTCTATCCAAGAAGGTGGAATGCTCTTTTGGCTCCTACGTTTTATCAGATATTTTTGGGAATACTTTCAGATATGTTATTACTATTTTGGATGGCGGTTGAAAGTTATCTGGTTATTCATGTCTCATGTCAAGTATATAAGGTTGAAGATTATTTGGTCATTCATTTCTCACATCATATATAAAGAAGTATGACACAATTTATATACTTAAGAGGTCTCTCCATTTATTACCAATTAATTTTAAATTGAATGTCTCGATGTAATATTAAAAAAAAAATATGAGACATGTTAAGATAAACGTCTAATATTGAATAACTAAGAAAGTCATCCCAATTAGTCCGCCATCCAGTCATGTCTCCCTAGCATCTAACGGCATGTTCCTAAACTTTCAAAGTTACGAATTTGGAATCTTAATGGTTTAGCTTCCGTGCACCGTCATTCAGTGTCTTTCAAAACAGTTTTTTTTCCCCCACAACGATAACTTTTGTCTCAGTTTCTTTGTGATCAGTCATTTCCAAGTCATATTATTAAAATTTTCTTGTGTTGTTATTTTGTGACTCTCAACCTTTGATCACAATATTGGAACACGTATAACACGAAGTAACAATTTTTTTCTTCATCTTTTTTGAAGTATCACGTTTATGTATTTTGCTTAAACATTTCGCATGATAAATTTTTAATGTGCTATTAGTTGGGATTATTTTATAATAAACTGAAAATTTGTTATTACCTAGTTTTTTTTCCAGGTCTTAAATATTTTAAATCGTAGATGCGGAGATTATTAGTGATTGTTCCAAGATAGTTCTTAGGAATACGCTCTTAGGAATCTTACCCGGAGTCTCTCTTGGATTTCCTTGTTCTCATCTAAGAACTTGACGCTCCACATCATTGCAGCTGCCGTGGTTGTTTGACCAGCAATTATCAACGTTAAGAGGTTATCCATTATCTCCGAGTCTTCCAGTTTTTCATTAGCAGGGTATGCATCTCTCCCTAAAATGGATTGCAAGAAGTCTTCAGACGCTTCTTTTCCACTCCGTCGACGTGCAATCATTGTTTCAAACATTTTCATGAGCCTATTCCGTGCCTGTATTAAGCCTTTTGTCATTAGCAAAGTTTGTAAATTCAAGCCCCTCCACCCCCACCCCACACGTGGACCCTAAACAAGAGCCACATTTTCAAAATTTACGAACTTCAACGGCTATTTTCTCATTCTAGGTTTACTCTAACTAATGAGAGATTAGTTTTGTTGTGGATGCATACTAATGGTAATACAACGGTAGACTTGATGGTGTCATGTCATTTTATACAACCATATAAAACTAACTTATTTTGAACAAAAGAAATTCGTAAATTCTCCTTTTCTGTGAAATGTAGAGATCAAGTACTTGACTAGAGTCGCCTCAAAGTTCTTTGCGCGCTTGAAAGACATGGGAATCCTAATTTACCCTTGCAGTAAACTAAGCATACCTTGATGCCTTTGTAGTATCTTGTGCCAGGAATCATGACCGGAACTGTAAGCATAGCACCAGCTATAGCAGTGCAGTCTTCCTCGATTTGTTTCAGCAAGGAAGCATCCGTGATGCTCATCAGCATGTCACACATTGCATCAAATGCTATCTGTAGACGATCAAGAAAAGTATTAATTACCAAGAAATATCCTCTTAGGTTGTTAAGATACCCCCTATTGGTTGAGTATTGTTACTACAGATGATATACGTCGTGGGCAGTCAGATGTTAAATCTTCATTTCTTTATCTTGACTTGAATGAATAGACCTTCTTATTAATACGAGGGCATTGAAGTCAAGGGAAAGGATAATATTGCCTGAAATTTGATAAGCTCGCATGGTCTCACATAAGCACTTAGGCAGTGGTATTTGAGTTTGATAGGTTGTACTTTGATTAAAATTTCCTAGATTTAATTTTGATCCTCGTGTTTACTTTTAGAAGTTTGACGATGAAGACTGCAATAATTCATCCTTTGTAAATGACATATTCTTGTCGCAGACTGTCATATCAGAAGAATTAATTATCTTAATAGGAGTTTATCCAAAGTCTTTTAGATGTATGATTTTGACGAGCCGAGGAAAATTATCAAAGAACGCTGAAAACGACTCACTAGGACTATATTGAGAACATTCCAAAAAGATTCCACATGGATGAGACAAAAAAAATTCCTACTCCATTGCAAAATGCCTTTAAGCTCTAAAAGGATAATTGTCCTTGACCAACGAAATTTAGCTAAAGTGATACCTCCTCTCATCCTCTAATGGAGATATTAGGGACCGAATTCCTTATGAAACTTAATGAGGATACTGTTGAAGATATCTCTGATATCCGTGTGACATTTTTTGATCGATGTCAAGTTCTATGTCTCATAGATCCACCTTTAATAATAACCAATTTTTTATATAAAAAAAATTCTCCTTCTTCAGATGAAAAGGGTAATACATGACAATACTTTCATACTCTTCGGCAGGTGGAAGATTTAGTTATGTAATGGTCTATAAGGAAAGACATTACATAGGCAGTTGGAACTGTAAGAAGGTACTATGTGCAAACCATGAAAGAAACATTGGAAAGGAGGTCAAGGGATATGAGATATCTCAAAGGTAACATTGTTGTGAAAGAGTATATGCGAATTTCAATCAATCAAGGAACGAAGACAATGATTGAAGTACTAGGGAATGTCTTTAGAGTAGGTGGAACTACAATAAGTTAGATTCTAGAGCTATGAAAGAAAATTTATCGTTCAACAACAAACGTAAATTTGATTCCGCTTCAAAAATTTAGACAAAATATAGTTAGACGAAGGAGAAACAAGTGAAGGAGAAATGGCTAATTAAAAACCATTCGTTTTCGATTGAAGCTTGTCCTATTTGAGCTAGAACTTAAGTCAATGTTGGGCAAAGGCTCGACTTTTCTTTATTTCCTTTCTTAATTGATAAATCTCGAGCAATGATTGGTATAGGAAGTGGTAGTTTCATGGAAATTTTCTAGTGAAGTGAAAATTTAAGTTAACAAGTAGGAGATTGTTATTGGTGAAGTTTAATTCATAAGAGAATTGTTACGCGACGTTTAAGAGATAGGCTTGAACTTTTCGAATAGTTTTGTACTTTCAACTGAATTCGGGATTATATGTATTCGTTTATATAAATAAAGGATTGTGTGCTCTCAAACTTTTTCCAAATAATGATTATTAACGGTGATGATTGCATGTACAAATACCAATGGTGTAAGGTAAATAATGGAGTTTTTGTATCTTGTGAAATTGTTGAGCCTTTGTATCTTGTGAAATTGTTTTTTCTTCATTTCTTCGGCGAGTTCTTTTGTTGTGTGCTGTAAATTCCTAAATACTATGATGATAACTTAAGAAAATAATAAAAGAACAATATCTCTGTATATGAGAAAATGAAGCAACAAATCTGAGCAAGAAAATTGGATTTTACCTTCATATTGAAGTCAAGCACAACAAAGCTTTTGCCATCTTTTTCTAATTTCCTCAGTCTTTCACAAAGCATAGTGTCAAACTTCTGAATGAAGTTCACCATAGAATTCATAGAGAATGGTTCGGACAAAAGGCGCCTAATCCTTTTGTGACTCTCTTGGGGAACACATAGCAGGCTATTCTTTCCAACGGCATCTGCCATTGATTTAACATACCCCTTGTTGAACCGCATAAAGTCATTGGCAAATATAGTTTTTGCACCTTCCACACTCGGAACAAACACATGGATCTTCCCAAAAATTCTTGTTTTGAACCACCTCCCATACCTGGTAAATCATATTAATCAGTTGTGCATCATTTGTTAGGCCGCTAGAGCACTCTATGTGCAGCACTAGCTAGTATATTTGTCTGTATATGAGATTACACTTCCAAGTTTAGTCAACAATCACTATATTTTGCATTTCTGTTTAAATTTGGGACAATTCGTACACATGCCACCGTACACTATGTGATAAACAGAATTCATTTATTGGATAACCTTATTTTAAGATTTACCCTAAGCATGATTTGGAGAAGTAGAAATTTCTGGATTTATTACGGATCTTCATGTGCAAAGTTTCCTATATGCAAGAGAGGGTTTGCGTACCATTGTCGTCGGAGTTTGACAAAATCATAGCAACCTTTAGTACTCTTAGTAGCTGAAAGAAATGACAAGGTTTCGCCCAGGAAATATAGGCCCAGCCTGCCAGGGATGTAACCTCTCCCTCTTGTTCCTCTTCTGAATTGCTTCAGTACTAATAATGTTATGACTATTATAAGCAGAGAAGCGAGAATTATACCATAATTGATGTTCTGTACTAGAAACTGAAGCTGCTCTTTGGATAGGATCAACATCTTAGGAAACTAATCGAACCAGATTAGCAAAAGTAAACAATACTCGAGACAGACAAATGAAGTTAAGGCATGCGTACTTTATAGGAATAAACGAAGGAAAGAGGAATGATAAATGCACTTTCAGTTTATGCATTTACACTCCACGATACGACAAAATTTACATCATTGATAAGACTTGAAAGTTTTTTTTTTTTTGTTGTTAAATGATTATTATTAAAAATGGTGTTAGTAGGACTATGACTTGATCTCGAGCCTATAAAGATAAATACATTAGCTATAGATGTATATTTTTAATAAAATAATATATTTTTATTTTAAGTCTTATTCAGGATTCAAATTTAATTTTTTTTGGGTTAAAAGAAGAGAGAATGTACCATTTAATTTAGAACTCATCGTTTTATAAGTGCTTAATATTGATAAGTATCAAGAAGTTATACTTGTATTCGTGTTTCTCGATAAATTAGAACAAATTTTATTCTATAATAGAGTGTAAATTGAGAAATTCAAACTAAAATAATGTCCAATAATTATTTAAAATCCCAAGGCATTAATATGTATTGTTGGTGTGTAGATGCTCTTCTGTACAGAATAGACATGTATGATTGTCGTCACCGGCCGCGTCTCATGGGGATAATGAGACTTTAGAATTGAACGATCCTGTTCGGTAAACGACAATAAAGAATTTGATATTTAACAATACCCTTTTGTTTTACTTTATGAATATAATACCTCCCCTGGACTTTAACTCCAAGCCAGAAATGTGTAAATTTGGAAATATAATATTTCTTTTGTTCACCAACTCCTCCCCACCTCTCCAAAAAAAAACAACTCTTCTCCATACAATACATATTAATGCCGGCATTTGTGATGCAAGTTAGAGGATAACATTAGGCAGGATCTGGTTAACAAATTCACATAATCAAATACCAACAATAAATATAATTTAAAGGCCAAGATGCTTAGAGATTATATTCTCATTATTATATGATAAATAACAACAAAACTAATTAGCTTCTGCCTGGATATTTTTAAAACAACTCGCTTTCTAGATTATGAGACTAGAAGAACTTGAAGTAGCTCATCAAGCTTCATGTATAGGCATTACAATATTTCTAGCTAGCAAAGAACAACTTCCAAGGTTCACCCAAAAAAAAAACTTCCAAGATTAAATGTTGTCAGCTCTTGTCCATCAACTTCACACGTAAATATATTAGAAGACTCCAGAATCTTAGAAGGTGGTAACGAAAGTTGTATCCAATTAAATCAGATTTCCAATGCCACCAATCTCACCTCATTCCGAGCAGAGATCGAGTTGCAATCAAAACACTGAAACTATTTGAAAGTCTAGGAGTAAACGAGTTTTCGTATTTTAAAGCTTCCATAGTTAGTTATTTTAGTAGTAAATCAAATTTTTTGAATTCAAATTAATCAACATATAATGAGTTTATCACTAAACCTTAATTTAATCCATTATATCTCAGAAATCAACTTATTTCCAAACTGCATCAATTGGCTTCAACTCGACGGAAGTCTCTAATTTGTTGACGTTTAAATATGATTTGTGGAGCCTCGAGGGGTGAAAGAGAAGTTTGGTGAAAATATATATAGACACCCCATTTTTAATCTTGAATGGAACCCAAAATTGGATTACCCTAGTGTAGGAAAGTGTAGGAAAACTAAAAACCTAGCCAACGTGCACAAAATACTTTGTCCATCTTATGTAGAAAACTTTGTTTGGCTGGACAAAGTATTGTCCGATACTTTGTGCACCTATAGTAAGTTTAGCTCAGTTGCACGAAGTATCACCATGCAAGAAGTGTGGTCACCCTGCACAAAGTATCGCTCGATACTTTGTGCTTCTATAGCGGCAGGGCTAATTTGGTCTTTTTGCATTATTTTTACCCTAATCCTAGCCCAAGGCAGTTCCCTACGATCTTCTTATTAGAATTTATATGAAAATATAAATAACAAACATAATATAAAGAGAAGTTATATACAGAAACAATATAAGAACAAAACTATATTGATATAACTTAAAAATCATGGAGTGCATACGTGGCCTTATATAAGCATACTTAACTTACGGACTAAGCTAAGATAGCATATGGGTCAAGTATACAATCTAATTCGATATTGGATACTAATTAATACTAATACCATAAATGTGAATAAAACTACAATAAAAGAACAGAATTATGTTTCTGATAAATCAAAAGCATTGCTTACATTGAGTGAGGGCTATTACTATTTATCACAGACTTAAGGCGGTGCATGGGTGGGCAACAAACCAAACCTAAAACAAATAAGGAAACTCCTAAGATATTGTCGCTTGATATATACCGCTTCAGCTTCTTCCATAATACTCCCCCTCGAGCTAGGATGTGAAGGAGCGCACACACCTAGCTTGGACTTGAATTTCAAAAACATAGAAATTGACAAACCTTTGGTGAAGATATCAGCTATTTGCGCAGAGGAAGAAACAAATTCAGTAATCAACAAACAAAGAGTAACCTTTTCTCTGACAAAATGATAATCTAGTTCTATATACTTTGCTCTGGCATGAAGAACTGGATTTACCGTCATGTATAAAGCACTCAGATTATCACAATATAGAATTGGACAATGAACCAAGCTGACTCCCATATCTCTAAGCAAATATATTATCCAAGTAAGCTCCGCAGTAGCAGAAGCAAGGGCTCTATACTCAACTTCAGCAATTGATCTTGCAACTTTGGGTTGTTTCTTAGCAGACCATGAAACACAATTTGTTTCTAAGAACATACAATATCCAGAAGTAGATCTTCTAGTGAGTGAACATCCTGTCCAATCTGCATATGAAAAACCATATAAAGAGATAGTAGACTGTGCTAATATCCTCAGCCCATGGGACAAAGTTCCCTTGATATATCTCAATATTCTCTTGACGACTTGTAGATGTTAAGTTGACGTTGCTTGCAAAAATTGACTTACCAAATTAACAGCATATGAAATTTCTAGTCTAGTGATAACCAAATATTGCAATCCTCAAACAATAATTCTATAGAAATATGGATCAACTAACTCGCCACAATCATACTGAACATCATACTTTTGTGTGACAGTGAAAGAAGTTGGGAAGAGGTTGTTAATAATAGATTGCCGAGAGAAATAGGTAAAAGAAATTTCCATCCAAGATTTAAAAGTTGGTCTATTCTTACCTGAATGCTCACTAAGTTTGCAGCTACCATATCAGCCTTAGAAAGTAATTCCTTTGCATATTTTTCTTGAGATAAGAACAAACCCTCATTTGTGTAATTCACATCTATACCAAGAAAATAATGAAGCAATCCTAAATATTTCATCAAAAAATCTATGCTCAATTGAGATACTACTGAATCAAGTAGTTCATAATCGCTACTTGTAACAATAATATCATCAACATCTAATAATATCAATATAATACTCTTTCTAGTGTGCAAAACAAACAATGAAGAATCTGCCAAACTGCATACAAATCCAAGGTGTAATAAGAAAGAGCTGAGCCTATCAAACCATGCTCTTGGAGCCTGTTTAAGACCATAGATTGCTTTATTCAATTTGCATATGTGAGATGGAAAATCTGGATCAATAAATCCCGAAGATTGTTCCATAAATACTTGTTCTTGAAGTTTTCCATGCAAGAAAGCATTCTTGCCATCTAGATGTTTAATCATCCATTTTTTGTGTCACTATGACATTTAGCACAATATTATAGTAGTTGGCTTGACAACTGGACTAAAAGTCTCCATGAAATCCACTCCCTCTGCTTGATTGTACCCCTTTTCCACCAATCTTGCTTTGTACCTTTCAACCTCACCGTTGGATTTGAACTTGATTTTAAAAACCCATTTAGAACCAATGATATGCATATGAGATTGCCTTGGAACGAAAGTCCATGTGTTATTTGCATGTAGAGCTTCAAGCTCTTCTTTCATAACAGCAATCCACTTTGGTTTTGACAGTACCTCACTTAGATGTATTGGTTCCTGAGTATCCTCTTCAACTGCAAAAACCAATGACAAAAAATTAATACTTGGATTAGATTTTTACCTTGTCACCATATGATGTTTGTTTGCATTCTATTGAGAATCTTCAGCTACATTTACTTGAGAGACTTCAACAGTAAGAGACGTTAAATCCACTATTAGATCAACACCATTTGGATCATAAATATGGTATGTTTCTACACAACTTTCACTGTTATCATCTTCCTTTGTTGTGACTGATGTATCTTCATTGGTTCAGAGATCAACAATATCTCCTTCATACAATTCTTGTAAATTAATTTCTAGAGAAGCTTCTTCTCTATTATCACTTTCAACATGAATTGTTTCGCTAGGAGTTTGACTATGATTAATACTCTCCCCCTTAATCAAAACTCTCTCGTCTTCTAGAGTGTGCAAAATCATGAAAGGTCTCTAGAATAGTTGACAATTCTGTTGATTGACCACTAGAAGTTACATTTTTGTAAGGCATGTTGTTTTCATCACAAATAACATGTCTGGATATATACACTATTTTGGTGGGTGCATGATAGCATCGATACCCTTTGTGCAGATTGCCATATCAAATAAATATACAAGGAAAATTTTAGGTTGAAACGTGTGCTTATTGTTACCTTTTAAATACGGAAAACAACATCCAAATACCTTTAATGAAGAGTAATCAGGTTGAGCCTTATAGAATTTTGGAAAAAGGTTGTCCTTTTTCAATACATTTGAAGGTAATCTATTAATAAAAAATATTGTTGTCAAGAAAACTTCAACCCACAAGAATAAAGGTTACTTTGCATCAAACAATAGAGTTGATCCAGTCTCAACAATATGCCTATGTTTTTAGAGTTGATCCAGTCTCAACAATATGCCTGTGTTTTCTTTCAATAATCCCATTTTGTTCAGGAGTTCTAGGACATGAAATTTGCCTTAAAATCCCATGACTAGTGAGATAATCCAAGAATTCTTTCTTGTAAACTCACCACCACCATCACAGTCAAAGATCTTCACATATTTCGCAAATTGTTTTTCCACCATAGCATGAATTTTTTTGAATATAATGAAAAAATCAGATTTCTTTTTCAGAGAATATAACCAAGTAAATCTAGTACACTCATCAACAAAAAATCACATAATATCTCGTAAACTGTGAAGAGTTAATTGGAGCATAACCCCAAAGATAACAATGCAACACTGACAAAGGTTCATCATTCATTTGATTCCTTCTTGCTAATGGTAACCTACAGCTCATTCCTAACTGGCAACTAGTACAAATAGAAGTTTGTTTATTCCAACTACTAATATTTATTACTAAATCCTTGCTCAATTTTTGAAGACTTTTTGAGTTTGGAGGGCCTAGCTGCTTATGCTACACATCTTGAGATTCATTTGCTGCCACCAATGCTTCAAGCTTCTTATCATCAAGAACATATAGTTCACATTTCTTGCCGCCTTGTGCTAGTGTCTTGCCTGTCACTTGATCCTTAACAACAAAACTTTTATCAGTGATTCCAGGCTACACGTATTATCCTTGGCTAATTGACTAACATAAACAAGATTCTTTAAAATTTCTGGAACAACAAGTACTTCATTGAATTTCAAATTAGAGTTAATAGTTTTTTCACCAATATGAGTAATATCAAGCATTAAACCATATCCAATTATGACTTTTTCTTCTCTATTATATGAACAAGATCTGAGAGTATACCTGGATTATTTGTCATGTGTGTAGTTGCTCCTGAATCCATGTACAGATGATTGTCTGGATCTCCATAATCTGTGTGTGAGATTAATGTTTGTGGAAATTCCTCACGATATTGATATGAGAAATCCCATCTATAAAAGCAATTTAGTGTTGTGTGGTTATTTCTACCACATATTTGACACTCATCATGTTTTCCATAACTGAGTGGGGCTCTAATATTTTGATTTGAATTTGTACCATTCTACTATTGTGGCTTGTATTGTTGAAGCTGATTATTTTCTCCATTTGTATTCTGGTAGCCATTAT
>JAUMHB010053258.1:2771-14803 GCA_032359685.1 Pittosporum tobira
GCCCCAAATATGTGCCATGGTCTTGCCAAGTCATGCACCAAATCTGACCAAGGCTTTTGCCAAACTAGCATGCCAATACTGTGTGCTAGCACCGCGCCACCCAACACCTATCCTTTGGTCAATTTTCCGTGCCATTTGCATTCCACCAACATAAAGACTTTTGGGACCCTAATAGGACGACATCAAACGATTTTTTCACTAAGCGCTTCCGATTTCGAAAGCTCTTGAAGCAAAGAAACGGCTTCTTCCCTCTATTTAAATTGTTAATGAGACAAACTTAACTATTGGTCGCAGTGTCCGCACTACTCAATTCTTTTAATGTTAATGGCCAAACCAGCTTTCTTCCACTCTCCTTAGATTCTTTGAACCATTTTTCAAGGCTCAGAAGTTTGTTCGTTTTCCAATGTAACAGGATCATGCATAACTTGTTTTGTTATATTGGGCAGATGAAAATATAGGACAGACGAATGCACCATAGGTTAACTCTGTGAAATCTCTCAAATTGACGGCTATCATCCAACTGGCTACCTTGATCATAATCATAGCTTCTGGCCATCAGATCCAAACCTTCTGTCCTGACGTGGGGAGAAGGCATAACACCGCATGAGAACACCTATTTGTACCGTAGAAACAAATAGATCCTTTCAACAGTTCGGAAGTAAAAAAATCCACAACTTCTAATCACTTTAAAAGATGAAGCATCCCAAGAATCCTAAATTATATGCTATGCTCGGAACCCTTGATTCCTAATTTCCTATCTACACCACTCAAACACAAATGGGGAATTAAACGATTCAATAAAGTGTTTGCTAGGCAATCCCACCCAATATCACCAATTTGGCATGTATTCGATTAAAGAAGGTAAGTCATGCTCTTCCCTTATCCAAGATACGGAATAAACACAGTTTTGCATCAAGAATCTGGTGGGTAACACTGCCCAATAGACAAAAATCTATGGTCATATCCCTCGCATTGTTTTGGAACTACACATTTAAACATTCTGTTGGGATTAATGTGAAGGCAACTACACATTGACCTACTAAACATACAAAAACAGTCCAGTGGATTAGGGTCAGCAGCATGAACTGTAATGTTGGAACTTGGATCCAGTAAAAGCCAATTGGGATGTCCATGGAAGGTCTGGCCCAGTTGTTACCATTATATTTGCTCTTTCTGTCTGCAAATACCGTAGGTCTGCATCTTGCATATGACCTCTGGGGATCTCCTACCTCATCACTGTCCATGTTGTCAACATATTTCTTCGGCAAATATTATGTCAAATATAAATTGCACTGCAAAGAGATTGAAGCAATCAGAAAGGCAAAACAACACAACCTGCACATAGTTAAATTTTTTTAAAATTTTGCAAGTTCATACTATAGAGCAAGTTATATAGTAAGATGGAGTTGCAGATAAATTTAACATGAATAGTTGGGGGTCGTTAGACTCAGGTAGTTGCAGCATAACATCATCTATCTCACATGGGGGATCTATGGGCGTAAAATTAATCCCAAGTAAATTTTCTACTCAGTAAGCATCTTATACATATTTAAACCAAAAGCAATCTCATACAGCAACTAGATAAATCAATCCTTATCAAAGTTTCAGAAACATTCCCACATTATAGATCTAAAGAGAAATAACGAAAACTATGATATAAATAATAAATGTCAGAGTAAGGTGCCGGTATTATTTCTAAAAGACTCAACCTAGAGACAGCAAATCCATAGAATGCCAACAAGGAGGACCTGTTAGTTATTCCCTTTATTCAAAAAATGAATCCTATTTGCAGAAGTTGCAAACTTTTAGGATATAATTTCATTCCATTTTTACTCATATATAATGATTGCTTAGTTAGAGGTGGTAGCATGATGGCCAAATTGCGATGTTAAGTTTGAGGACATTGTCTCATATGTATCATCATTAAATGGAACTCTTTCTGTGGAACAAAAAGAAACTGCAAATGACCACTTTTTTCTGGAAGGGAGAGAGCACCACTTTCCCCTTTAAGACGCACATGGCTTCTCTAATAAAAACTCATATCCTTTACGAAAGTGAAATAAATTGATTACTTCAAGAGCCCAAAAAATTGAACTTAACTGCATCTATCTACCTTAATAAATTTGAGTACTGAAAACTCAAGTCGAGTTGTCTGTTTTTCGTTATTCACCCATATTCTTCATTGTTTATTTGTTCAATTTTGGATAAGTTACTTACATACTTAACGATGAAATCATTTACATACCTTCGTCTTTTGGAATGTTAGGTTGATCAACCAGCAGTTGCTTAAGTGCACCTAAATCAATGGCACTGCAATGAAATTCACAATACATTCTTAGATCCAAGAATCTAAACATATGTCAAGCAAACAACTTGTTTTCTTTCCTTTTTGATAAATTGTATGAAGCAAACAACATTGGTAAGAAAGAAACAGAAAATAATAAGATAAGTGTAAAGGTTACTGCCAATATGATAAATATGAAAAAACATACTCACACCCTTCCCAAATTAGAGATACCTATGTGTTTTAATGTAGTACATTTGTGAAATCCTTATATTCAAATTTGAAGTGAATTTATTTTATTCTGACTCTAAGGCAATGTTGTAATTTACATATAAAATAATATTATGTACGAACTTTGAAAATTTCAAAACTTAAAAAAATTTATGCCATAATTTGAATTTTAGGATTTCACAAAGCTAGTTTGATAGAACTCAAGAAGTAACTCTAATTTTGGAATGGGGGGGAGTATCTATTTACTCAGAAAAATCCATTTGGTTTTTGATAATTTCAAAAAATAGGCTGGAAACAGCAGCTATAGTCCATTAGCCCTAAACCAACTTTGGGGTCAAGGGATGCTCTGTGTGATCATGATACGAGTTCAACTTTACCAGCATACGAATCAATGTCCATTAGGTGCTATCTTTATTTTATTTTTATTAAATGCACATACTTCCTTCATATACCAGAACTGTTGTTACAAAGAGTAAGTACAGTTCATCCATTAATAAAGCAACAACCATGTTAGACTTTATACAGAAGTAATTAACCACATATGAGCTGGGTCATTATTTATAATATAAGTTCATTTCAGACTTCAGACAGACATTGAGGAATTGCTACAATGCATGGCCAAAGAGCCTTCAAATCTAATGGATTTTAATGAATATCAACATGAAAGGCATTGTGAATCCATATCTAATGGTAAAAAAGTTTACAAATTAGTAAGAGAAAAGTTTTGATTATACTTTCGTGATAGTTTATTAGCACTTAAAATTTCTTAAAAAGAAAAATATTTGAGAGGAGAGAAAACAAATCTTAGGATACCTGGGTTTCAAGGTAAGCATGGAGAGAGCTGATACAATTGATGATTTAAGAAGATACCTGGACAACTAGATTGAGTTAATCATTAAGAACTTAAGTCAAATGCTAAATGAAAAGAGCAACAAATTAAATGAACATTGGACTTAAAAACATTTCAATGCAATACGAAGACTAACGAGTGTAAAACCATATTACTGCAAACAAATGATATCAGGTTCCTCTCTTCAACAGATATCAGTACAAACTCTATTCCTTTAGGATATAGGATATAGGGTGCATTACAATAAAAAAAGATGAAGCCGAAGATTTGTTATCAACAAGCTATTAACCTAGTGCAGAGATTCAACATATCAAAACATCAAATGAATGATGGGGCGAAGTACTGAACTTCCTCACTGTTGTAATTGCTGTATGACCTATATATTTGCAGCAGTGTGGAAATAATAGCAGGCCAAATTTGCTCAATCCAGCCATAGAAACCTTGATGCATTAAAAGGTGACTCAAACTTGATTGATTTGATGATGTAAAGTTAAAAAGAAGAAAAATATATATATTGTAAAAGTGCGCAGATAAACTTGAGCTTTTGTCAACCCCACAAATGAAAATCCTTGATAAAAGCCAAAAGAGCTTCATGATATAGCCCACCACTAAATTGATAAAGAGATTAAGGGCATCCATACTCTGATTGGTGCATATCATGAAGTTGTGCGAGCCCTTCCAAGCAATCTGCAATACTTGGTTTTATGCCAATTCGTTGCTGCAGTTGTCTACTTTTGGGCTGCACAGAGCCGCCTTTAATTAGCTGCCTACCATAATGAACAATTTTCTCAAGCGACAAAACAACACCATGAAACTCCTCCCTGATCGTTTCACAATTAACAAAAAATAATCAGGTTCCAATTAAAATCCATTTAACTTCATGTTCAAGATATCAATGCTCAATATTGACATATAAGCTCCAACAATATTGCAATCAAAGCATACAAAGTAACTGATATGCATGTTGCCAATTAAGTGAATAGCAAGCGGAACAATAACACTAAAATTGATCAATAACCAAGACTACCAATAGGATTACCATCCAAAGGGGAATTATAAGAACACTAAACCATACTAAATCCCTCCTTATTACTTGAAGAAATATATAAAAACAGAATCTTCTCTAATTACTAGAAGCAAAGATTCAATTTTTATGTTCTCAGCTACCAAATGAATGGTAAAATGAAGTTAAAGAATATATAACTTACAGAGTTGTATTCATAGAAAGCACAATATATTGCAAAGAATCCATCTGTTTTGCCAAGAGAGCATCTTTAATGCCCTCTACGCTTTTCAAGGAACCATACTTGCTTGAGTTTTGAAGCACCTACATAGAAAAAAATTATCTTGCATGTTAAATAAGAAAAAAATGGAACAACATGTTGCTTATAATCAAGAAACACACCCTTACATACATCTATCCGAACAAAACAAACTGTTGCCCAAAATCAGTAACACGCACGCACGCACACGCACACACACACACAAAATCAATAAAACACACTCACCCACCAACCCACATAAAAGGAGTACGGGTAGGGGAAACCTTCAATCTGTTGATGATAGAGGAAGCGTTTGTGAACTGGGAAATAAGAGTTGATTGAAGTTGGTCCCATTCATCCATATTTTCTTCGACCTGTCTGAACTTTTGCCGATACTTCTTCACCATTGACTCCATTGAAACCACCGAACAATTGAAAAGATTGTTTTTTAGATGAAAATTCTTTACGTCACTGGAGTTTTGTTGAAGGTCGTTAGGGTTTAAGCATGACAGCAGCAAGGTACAAATATAGAGATAAAAATAGCCTCTTCAACCGGAAGCAAAGAGGAACGGGAACATTGCATAAATAAATAACGGTGTCGTATTAGGTCTATTTTCTCTCTGACATTTAAAAAAAGAAAAACGAAAAAAAAAAAAAGTAAAAAAGAAGGTGTTCGCAGTGATATCGATTTGAACTGAAGTGCCAATATACTAAGCGGGAAAAATAATTTTTTAGTTAATGTATTCATGTTTGATTTTTATTTTTATTTATTGAAAAATTAAGTGAAAATATAACTTTATTTTCACACATTTTTATATTAGTCATTTTATTGAAAAAATTTGAAATTTTGTCCAATTATGTCAAAAATTAATGACGTGACTAATAAATTTTAATTATGTATCATATATATATATATATAACATTATAATGTGTCATGTAATTTAATCAAATTAAACTAAATATATTTATATGACACGTAATTACAAATTTTTTACATAAAATTTTTTATGTGGAATGTAAAAAAATAATAAATAAATAAATAAATAAAATACAAACATATAATAAAGAGGAAAAAAAAACTTATTATTTCAAAATCCATCCTTAATTCTACCTTGTTCATCTAAGTTATTTCCAGATCTGCAACATGATTCATTCAAAAAAAAAAAAAAACCACCAATTTTCAACATTGTTTAGACTTGGTCGTGATAATCAAAACAACTGCCTTTATTCCAATCTTCAATCCACAAATAGCAATTAGAACTCAATCGAATAAAATACGCTACTATCAAGTTTATGCATGTTCAATTTGTTTAACATTAGATTCGATTTTTCGATCGAAATGAATCAAAATTTTAATTTTACATCCAAATAAACCTCAAAAATTGCATAGCAGATTACACAAATATAAACTTTAACATGAAAAGCGCAAAACAAACTTAAAGAAGGTAATCAATAATTATATCAAAGATTTATTCGATCGGAAGATAAATTAGATATGATGATTCTGCAATTAATCGTCTTAAAGATGAATTGTGAAAGTGAATTGTTTCGTTGAAATTAGAGCTCCGAATGCGTAAACAAACTGAATCAAATTGCCTCTTCAAGCTCCAAAAATAACTATGTTTAGCCTTGTCAAACCAAGCCGAGGCTCGCTTTCAGCTGCGCGATTATGCTCAAGCTCTTCAAGATTGTGATGAAGTACTCAAAATTGAGGGTACCCATTTCAAGACACTACTCTGCAAAGGTAAGATCTTGCTTAATCTCAACCAGTATAGTATGGCTTTGCAGTGCTTGAAGATTGCAATTCTTGATCCGCAAGCCAATGTGAACTCTGAAACTTTTAATGGGTTACTAGAAAAGTGTAAGAAAATGGAGTTTCTGGTAAGAATCGGAGCTTTTGATGTCTCTGATTGGCTTCTAAGTGGTGGTGGCGATGAAGGTAAGGAAAGAAAGGGAGGGAGGGACAGAGTGGTGACGACGGTAATGGTAACTTGCATAATATGCGGATGCAACCCTCGGCGTTTTGTTGACTTGACCTGCGGATTCCAAGAAACTTGCGCCTCAGGATTAAGATAAGGGTTGGTGAAAATTCACATGTTAAGGTTCTGAGGAGGGGGCGGAGTATGGGGTTCTTGGTTGAATTCGAGCAACCCTTGTTTGATTTTCACCTACTCTAGTCTTATGGGTTTTCAAAATTTGATTTTTTTAAAGTTTTTTTTCCTATTTCTTTTAACTTTTCAGATTATATAATTAAATAAAAATATGTTTTAATTAATTATTATTTGATACATATTTTATAAGGCATATATACACCCACACACACTCATTTAATTGAAAAATCAACTTAAAAAATATTTTTTAATATATATAATAATAAATACTTTTTGATTTATTTTAACTTATTAATTTTTTGTATTTTTTAAAAATAGTCTTTCTTTTATCAAAATAAGCATTGTTGTTTATTTTCCCACTTCAATTTTATGTAAGCATATGGGAGCTTACAATTAAACTCAGTAGATGACACATAGTTTTCATATAATAATAAAAACTAATTTAATGACACGTCAATTAATTTCATTAGCCATATCATTAATTTTTGACGGAATTGAACGGAATTTCAAATTTTTTCAGACTAATATGAAAATGTGTAAGAGTAGAGTGATGTCTTCATTCAATTTTTCAATGCAATGACTAATACAAAAATCGGGCATGAGTACAATGACTAAAAATTCATTTTTCCCCATTCGAAGCTCTGGTAGTTGAACCGAATCCACAGAAGAACCAGAGCAGAAAGAAGAGAATGTGTTGAAGTTTCTTGATTCAATGAACAGCTATCTCATCCTTACGGATTCATTAGCTTCAAAGTTTCGACAGGTAAATATGAATTAAAATGATCTAAAATTTGATATCTTTATTAAAAATCTGTAATTTTCTTTCTAATAGTGTGTATATATCAACTAATGATTTGTACGTTTCTGATGGTACGAGGTTAGTCGATCATCTTGGTTTGGAATTTTGGAATATAAATTCGTTTACTTGAATATTGTAGTATAAAATGTGCTTTATAAGGCTATACTCTCTTCTCTTCGTCCCAATAAGATTGAAATTATTTGAATTTTAATGAATATTAAAAAATATTCATTTCGTCTAATAAAAAGTGATCTGGTTTGAATTTTTTGATCAAATTGACCATTTTTTGAATATACTACTAATCTATAGATAGGCGACGGAACTATAATCATTAGAAACTACGTCAAATGTACTTCTGGATTTAACATTCGTTTGTTTAAATACCTAAATATATAATGTTAATTATTAATTTGAAAGTTGGTTAATGTGACCAAAAAATTCAAACTAGACCATTTTTTATGGGACGGATGGAGTATGTTTGATTACGAGTAAATTATTTAAATTATCTTTAGTAATGTTATAGTTTTGGATAGTGGAGTGTAGTTAAAGTGGTGGGTCAAGTATTATAACTTTAGCTAATAGAATAGTGATTGAAGTGATAACCTATAATGTTAGAATAATGAATGAAGTGGTAAGTGGTAATATTAGAGTAGTAGTTGAAGTGGTGAATTATGTTTGATAAAATAAGGATAATTTAGACAATTTGCATCATTAAATTTTTCAAAAAAAGACGTGTTGTGTTAAAAAAAAGAAAAGTGTTTCAATCTTATAGGGTGAAACAAGTATTTGATTACGAGTAAATTGTTTAAATTACTCTTAATAATATTATGGTTCTAAATAGTGAAGTAGATGTTGAAGTGGTGGATCATAGTATTAGTATTATAGTTTTAAATAGTGACGTATTGATTGACTATAATGTTGTAATAGTGGATGAAATTGTGGACCATAATATTAGAGTAGTTGTTGAAATAATTGGTCATATTAGATAAATTAAGAATAACGTAGACAATTTGCATCATTAAACTTTCTTAAAAGTAAAAAAGTGTTACAATTATATTAAGACGTCAAAAAAACGAAAGCATTGCAATCATATTGGGATAGAGAGAGTGTGTGCTTGATGGGTTTTTTAAGTTCAAATAATATGCTTGATGGAGCTATCTGTTTGATAAGGTTTCCAATTTATATAATACTAGCAAATTGACCCACCTGGTAATTTGCCTAACCTCTTCTACACAGTGGTCGACAGTCCCACTACAAATAATCCCAAATATTTCGCATGTTAGAAGAAGAATACTCCATGCAAATGAAGGGCTAGGCTTTATATATAGAACATGCTTTTTAAAATACCCGATTGATTGGTGTTTCACACACTCGCACACACACTCGCGCACACACACATACACACACAGAGAGCATTACGGAAAGATCCCCGAGCTCTTAATAGTACTCCCTCGTCCACAAAATGAGTCTTATTTGTAAGATTTACAAGCTTTAAGGATTATATTTTTATCTCGTGTCTTTATTTTTCTTAGTTAGTAGTGATGACAACATAATGGTAAAATAGTGATGTCTAGCTTAAGGATATTATGTCATTTTATACTACCATAAGTGAAAATAGAACTCTTTTTGTGAAGCCAAAAGAATTAAGAAATGGGACATATTTTGTAGAACAAAAGAAGTGGTATTTTTTCTGAATCATTAGTACTTTTGTTTTGCTTTGAGTGAATGCAACATTACTGTAAAAGATAATGGGCATTACCTCATTGAACAAATTCGGGTTGTCTTAATTGAAATACTTTTGTTTTAATTTAGTTTGTTCTTGTATTGTTTACAATAGTAGAGGTTCTATGCTCCTGGGAACTGTATTGCTTTGGAGATCTTGCATTCTTAATTCTATTAAAACTATACAATTTATCTGGAAGATTGTGTGATAAAGATGTTGTGCTTGTTATGACAATGTCTTGATATCGTTGTGGATGAAGATGTTGGGCTTCTTTGGAAAAACTGTTGATTTGGATATCTTGAAGGGAATGTTGTGAACTGGGAGATCATTCTCTGATCATGTATCAAAATATCCTACATATTACCCTCTCTACCGGCTGCGATATAATGTTATGGAGTTGATGTTATTTTAATTTCCCCATCACAGGGATTTTTTGATTTGGAAAGTGCTCGATATCCGATGGGTTCTTGACATATCAGCAGCGCTTTGTTTGACCTCAAGTACCACCATACTGCAACATTAATGGAAGTAAATCAGCAAGATGGTATTCTACTGCTTATCCTTCTTCGCCAAGTAAGCTTTTTACAAGTTTTCTGGTTCTAGGATTTCCTATATTCAATAATTGCTTTACTTATCCACGCACAGACACACGACTTATATGTATGGTGCAGGCTAAAAGAGTTCTATTATGTATCATTTTATCCAACGTCAACACTTGAGGAGCAGTCAATTTAGTCTTGTAGTCATACAAAAGACTTACCCCAAAGATTTATATCATTACTTCCAAAATTTATCTCCCAGATCCCAATTAACTACATTAGGAGAAGAAGTTTTCACATGATTTTCATTAACGATGTGTCTTCATGCGCATGTCTGCACTTGCACAAACACACTTTGAGTCCCACATTAAAGCATGCATCTATGTATATTTAATATTTAATTACTTATTGGAGTATTCGTTTCTATAAGTAAATCCTCGTAAGTGATAGTATTAGTTAGTTTCCTCTCTGTGATAACTGGATCTGATGTAAAGCAGCCACATTTTACATTGCACAAATGGGCATCCACTGATAATGAAGAATTAGGCTCAAAATTTGAGGATGATGGGCTGTTACACCAGAAATCAAGCAGTCCACATAGCAATCAGGTTGCATCCTTGTCCTCTGGTAGTTCCCCAACTCTGTATGGGTTATACTTTCTGCTTGGGAATTTTTTTTCAAATATCTTACAAGTACTACTCGTGTTTCCATTTCTGGATCTACTTTGGAGTATTAACAATTTTTAACTCCTATTGCTTCTTACTTGTTCTTCTATTTTGTGCAAAGAAATTCAGGAGAAAAGATCAGAAAATAATGGGTCAGAAGGTGTCGGATCTCCACGTGCAGTTGGCAACCATGTAATTGTCCCACAAAAATGACTTCCCATAAAACAATACTTGTGACATGGGACTTAATTAAATCTAACAATTTAACCCAGAGAAAGGAAGTGCTGAAGTTATAAATACACTTCATCATAGTTATTAAGGCGCAAGGCACACCCACAGCGCAAATGTTTACACACCCACGGTGCAAATGTTTGCGCACGCACGGCGTAAATGCCTCCTAGATCCTATGCGCAAACGCGAGGTGCACGCTTTATTGAAAAGAAACGCATAATGTATAAATGCAATACGAATTTATAATTCAGTGAAATTTAACAATTATTTGACATTGGTGGTATCATAAGTAAAGGCTACAATTTCCAACGTAGCAGTTCACATGCACAAAACTTTGAAAGGAGCTTATAAATTAAAAGCATATAAGGTTATAAACCAAAACCATAGGTCAAGAACAATGTCTACTTAAACGAGATATTCAGTTCAAAAATCTGTGAACAATACTTTTTTTTTCATTTCTAAAGCAACTATCGCCTAGGCATGCCTTAGATTCCCTTGCACCTTGGGCTTAAGCTAAAAAAAATTGCCCCTTTGTTACTTGAGGCACGAAGTCTAAACCTGACCTTGCCTTAAAGCCTAGGCTTGCGCGTTTTTAATAACTATGCATTTCATTAAAAGAAGATTTTTCTTGAAGGTAACATTTAACTGAAAGGTGAGGAACTGTTGATATTATATGTATACTTCATTAAAGGAAACTCCTCAGCTTGTGATGTTGATGAGAAATATATATTATATGTACATAATCTGTGCGGTACCATTTTGTTTTAAGCAATATGTATTTGGCATCATTCTGTACTTTCTTCCGCGTTTGTAGGTTCAAAAAGAACGAGCAAAGGCTCTTTCAATGTTTGTCGTTCTGGTGTCTCCTAAGCTTTGAGCTGCCCAACTTTTGTTTGAAACAGGTGAACTAGAAATTTAATTTCATATTTCTTGAAATTACTTTTTAATATATACATCGCACTGTAAAAGTTAATGCTGGTGTATAACTGGTCCTATTATGCAGTACTGGAGACACTTGAAGAAATAGCAAATGTGCAATCATCAATGTTGTGTGCTTATGATCAAGTGCAGAAAGAGATGGAGAGCTCCAAGGGATGATGATGGTTAGTAGTTCACTTGGTTTTGTGCCCATTTACTGAATTATCCCATTTTCCATTTTCCACTCCTTTTTTTTTAATACATCCACACCACAGTCGTAGTGGCACATTCAGGTATGTTACAGTGACTAATCTACTCAAGTGACAAATGGATGGATATTGAATGTTTAATTGGTTTTTGCATTTAGTAAGGGTGGTTTAGTCACTTTGGGTATTTCGGCTTGCAACTATTATTATAGG